>VXAY01002056.1:1603637-1754103 GCA_013399855.1 Oxyruncus cristatus
TTTTTTTTCCGCGGGGGGGTGGGGGCTTTTCGGCGCTTCAGAAACCGATACAGCTGCTTTCAGGGAGTAATTAGGAAGGGTTTAAAGCCCTCTTTATTATTTATAAGGATGAATGGAAATGAAAGGTCGCACAGATATTTCTAGGTGGCTGTCAGGGCTGTGTTTTAAAGGGCTGGGTGATGGTTGTGCGGTTTTTTTTGTGATTGTCGTTGTGTTTTGTCTTGTGAGTTGAAAAACGCGATTAAGTGCTTTAGGTTGATGTGTTGAAAACATTGTAGTTCCGGTGGATATCCCACTTGTTAGCATGAATAGAGCTAGTCTTAAATTAGTGGGTTTCTGCCAATCTATGAGTTGTTTCTTACTTCTGGTCAAAATTATGTCTGTATCACAGGCATTAGCCCGTGAGTAATTTGAGCAAAATTCAGCCCTCAGTGTGTAAAGTCATTTGTATTTATATGTGTGTGTGGCTTAGAATACATTTACTCTTGAGCATAGCAGCAGCAATGATGGTTCATAATGCTCACATATGTGGCACTTGCTGTACAGATGGTATTGTAGCTTATCCATGTACACACACACACGCTTCACACATAATGTGCAGGAATTACAGCAAACTTCCTCCAGAATACTGTTCAGTGCTCTGTAAATGTGTGGCATTTTTTTCTCCTGGTTATTTCTCTTGGAGAAAAAAACATGCATCTTTATTGGGATACCTTTGTGCTCTGAGTTTTTGGTCTTATTAATATGTTTTAATTCCCTAGATACTATGTGAAGGAACAGCTTCCTACTGTCTTAGAGGCTTTTACTGCTGGTCTGCTGCTCTCACATACAAATACTTTCACAGAGAATTTTCTGAGGTTCTCTCCTTTTCCCAAGTCCAACAGGAAGCTCATTGTAAAGCTTTGCAATTACTTTTGTGGCAAAAGAGAATAGATGTTTTTCCTGCTTTATTCACAGCATAAAATTCTATGCACCTCCAAAGTCTACTTCAGTTCCTTTCAGTAAATTAAGCTGTACGTAATCATGTTTAATGTAGTAAGTGACAGGCATATTTTGTTATGTTGGCAGATATTGTATAAACATTTACTCTGGCTTAGATAAATACAAATTGCCAGCTTAGTGCTCTGATTTCTTTTCTATCTAATCGTGAACTTGAACACTTTTTGTGTTAACTAATATAAAGCTCAGGGTTTTTTAAATCAGAAAGGAAAAGTTTTTAGTAATAATTTATTAGCATTCTGGATTATGTAGCTCAGATTTGTTTCCAAAAAGACAGCCAAAAAAGTATAACCCAGAGGCTCTAAATTGGTTTATTTAACCAGCTTCTCACTTTTATCTGCACCTTTAGTTACAGTGAACCTTCCTCCCCCATATCCTGCAGTCTGTCACTACCTGTTTTCCTTTATGGTCGAGATGCAACAAAGATAACATCATTTTCTAAATGTGCTTTGTGTGATGCAGGAGTGTGTGCCAGGAATACAGTGATGGCCCTGTCAAAGCTCTACAAACCAGCTGTATGGCTGCGGGTTTTTCCCCCAGCCTCTCGCGCCCTTTGAGCTGGACCATCTGAACGTTCCTGGGAACGGCTGAGCTGACTATTGCAGCAGATACTATAGCCCTCAGAGCCGCCATAACTTTGCTGTATATTTATGAAGAGCACACTTTTAGATGGAATGCTTAATTATATATGCAATCCACTCTGAGTAAATTGGCCTTTGATCCGATCAGTCCTGTCATGAGAGGTGTGGGAAGGAAAACAGAAGTCCATCATAGAAGCTCACTTCAAAGTGTGTATCAGGCATTTGTAGCAATGTATCTTCTGGTCTTACTGCAGTTGATCACATGCAGATTTCAGTTCTGGAGTTTTAGGCATTTTGAATTCTTTTTAAAACATTAGTGCGCTTAATACAGGATTCAGTATTCCCTGAGGTCAGGTGAAGCCCAACTGGATGGATAGAACCTGTATGGAAATGTTGCAATGCTATGGTTGTTCTTCCTTCTGGAAAAAAAAAAAAAAAAGAAAGAAAGACATTTGAAATACGAAGTCAAGTGGAGATCAGGTGTGAATACGGTCAGTTTTCATCAAGTGTTTTACAAGTGATATGACTGAGACTGTTTCAGTTCTAGTCTTTGTAAGACAAAGGAAATAGCTACATCAACAGCTTCTCTGCCTGTATAAGCTTATGTTGAGCTTACTTATGTGGTCTGATATTTTTCAAGGCATAGACTGTGTGTTTACTTTGCTTGCTGAACAGAGGAGATGGTGGTTGATTACATACTCATCGTTAAACATACCTCTAATTCCAGATTGATAAAATCAGATACCTTTCCACTTGATAAAGTAATAATGTGCTCCACAAGTAATTAAGAAAAGATGGAATAAGGCATCTTACTTGCATTGGGTAGTACAAGTTATTTTCAGTCTTAGCAACTCTGTAATTAAAACAGTTCAAATGTCGCTTTCGTCAAAACTGCTGCTCGAACAGATGATCTCTTTTCTTACGCATCTGATAAGCGACAGCAGTTACTGTTAAAATCCGTCTAAGCAATCTTATTAAGTTGTTGCTTGCTCTGTGAGTAGCTGCCAGCCTTGAGTTCAAAAGAAAGCGGGTTCTGATTTGTTCCCATGTCACATGGAAGAGGTGTACAGTGAAAATCGTGTTACTGCCCTTTCGATGCTGTTTCCTGGAGCTCTGTGTGTTGTGTGCCATAGCCCACATTGCCTCGTTGTGGCTTGACAGTAATTACAGTACAGCTAATATCAGAAGTTGATTCAGTTTATTCAGACAGGAAGACTGTTGAATTGTCCCACTTCCAAAGTCAAATGTTTGTGTTAACCACAGAGATCAAATCTGTAGTGCACATATATAACATATGAGTAGTGTTTATTTCCCTAACTTTTCTGTTCCACTTAGCTTTTGTTAACTAACCCAGATTAGCATTTTAACAACCCTGAAGTGAACTTCTGCCATTCTCCCTGCTTGGATAGTGTGTGTAGACCATCCATCATCCTGTCCTTGGCCACAACAGGCTACTGGCTCCATAACCATTTGGAGCTACACAGAAACCATCCGACTGTGAACAGCACAGCTGGCTACAGCAATTTTTTCTTCCACGCCAGTGGCAACATTGTCTGCCTATGGTAACTAAAGTTAACATCCAGAACGTGAAGTTTCTTTCATTCTGGCACCCCTGCCCAGCCCCGCTGCGCCTCGGTGTGCACACCTGCAGGAGGAAGGGCTGCACAATGGCTGTGAGGAGCGAGGCAACCGCTGGACTCCTTCTCTTTGAGGCTCCAGTTTGGAGACAGCAACCTGTTGTGTGGAGTGGGATTACATTAACTCTGTCCGTACTCGAGAGGGAGCTTGCTGGCTGGGTCCTGTGCGCTTTCGGTGTGCGGGTCGGGGCGTGCTTTGAGAGCCGCCAGCTAAAGAAACAGAACTTGCCGCTTTAACTTGGCCACGCAAACTGCCAAGGAGCACAAAAAGAAATGGAGAATTTCGGCTGTGTATTTCACACATTCTTGTAGAAGCCTTTTTAGTTCCACAACGGAAACCATGTGATTTTGCAGGATCTGTGCCCAGACTCTAATACTTGCTACAGATGCTTTCCTTGGTTTGTTTTGCAGATCTATGAATGCAATAGCAAAGAAGTCGTTACAGGATTTGTTGTTTTAATTCTGATGTGTGCTATGAATGGCAGGTAACCAGCAGGTGAATGTACTTATGGCTCTCTCCTAATTTTTCTTGTTGAGATTTTTGCATAATTTAAATAAATTGGCGTAGTATGGCTGGCTGTCATGTGTGAGCCACTGCTTTCTTGCTGGAAAAGAACTTTTGATTTCAAGAGCAAAGGAGGTCAAGAGGTATTACCAGGAAGGGAGGGGCTAGATGGGAGTGGAGTAGCAAAGAAGTGGTGGTGGAAGAGGAGGAGCAAGGCGCTCAGGCAAGCAAGTGACATTTGTTCTGTCCAGAATGGTTACAAACCTTGTAAACGAAATCAGTCCCTGGACAGCTTTGATTTATATTCTCACACAGCAGATTGGCCTTGGTCTGCCTGACCTTGGTAACATAACAGAGGTCGTATTTGCACACAGATAGTCTTCTTGCAAAAAGGTTTGTTGTTGCTGTTACTTTCTTTTCTTTTCTTTTTTTTTTTTTTTAAACCATTGCATCTAAGAGGCAAATTGCAGCCCATGTTTCTAATTGGATAGGCACTGGATAAACACAAACTAAAAAGGATGGATCCTGTTCCCACAGCGGATGGTTTAAGAGAAGAGGTGGCAGATGGGTACAGCCAGGCAGTGGCCGCTGGAAGCAGGAGAGCTGTGTTGGACTGTGTAATCAGCAGCTGTGCCAGCACACAAGCCGCCTAAGCATTGCTGAGCTGCGTGTGTTGGGGAGAGGGGGCACGCAGGATTGTAGGTATCAGAGGCAAAAGGGAGCTTTGAAGAGTGCTTGGGGTGAGAATGAGAAGTTAATTGGCAGATGCATGCTGGGGGGCTCTTCAAGTGTGTGAAGGACAGCAGGGAGGCAAACACAGAGGTGCTTGTCTGGAAAGGTAAAGAGTGAGCAGTGGGGACCATCATCACAGCCCACCAGAGGTGGGAGTGAAACCTCAGAAGAGATGAGAGCTGATCAGCTGGTCACTCAGCTGAGCTGTTACTGCAACAATAAGCTTTTCTTAATGTGAGGTACGTAGTTCATCTTTCTTTTACCAAATGGTCATGGTGGCCGGGACTCTGCTTTCTCAAGCAGCAGTAAAGCAGCAGTTCACACCTCTGTTGGGTTGGACCTTCCTCAGAGCTTTATTGTAGCGTGAAACAAAAGGTATTTCCCTCAAGTGCTGCTGCCTTGCTTCCCAGGCCGAGTATGGATGCTGGTGGTGGGCAGGGACTGCAGCGCCAACAGGAGGTGTTGCTGCTATTTCCGTGTGTGCCTGTCATGACAGATGCACTTTGGGGTCAAAAGAAAATTTTCACACCTGTATTTCTAGCCCCTGCTTATATTGTGCCTCCATTTTGGTACCCCCCTTCCCCTGTTGTGTGAACACCTACATGTTCTGTTGGGCTGTGTAACCATCCTGGGTTGGGAGACTACAGGGAAGAAAAATGTGTATAGTTAAGGCTACAGTATTAAACGTTTAGATAGTGCTTGAACGTAGCTCAGTGTTAGTGAGGGAGTGTGACTCTACCTGTTGGTGTGATGGTGGTTAAAACAAGAGAGGGCTGTAAGCAGTCTGTGTGTCCCTAAGCAGCGCTCTGGTGTGAAATACCGAAGCACTGCCTGGCAGGTCAGGGAGGCTCAGTGCCCTGTGGAAACAACTGTAACCAACCAAGCTGGAAGGCAGGAGAGGACCCTCTGGCTCTTCAGCAGTTGTCCCAGAGCCAGCATTGGCACCCCTGGCAAATATACCTCTCTTGAGTACTGCCACCTGGGGACGAGTGCTGAGGAGAAGGGTAAGGATAACAGAGAAAAAGCAGCAGTGTGAAAGCTGTCAGCAGTGTGTGAACAATGTCCCCAGGTGTCTCATGAAAGGAGTAATGGGGGGGGGGATAATATTGAAGAGTTGAATGGTTTCTTTCAATTTGCAAACTTCTCTCTGTGACAGTTTCTTTAACCCAGCACGTGTTTATCAAAGATTAACACCGAAAAGCCAGTAATTTGTTTTTGCTCAGTAAGTCATATTTTCTTCCTAAAGTGAACGCTGTGGATATTTTTAGCATTATGTAGGTTTTTTCCTTGATGATAACCTCAGACAAAAATAATCAAATCTCATGCTTTGGGGATTAGTCTGATTTCCTGCAAGGGTAGAGATAGAAATTTTTTTTTTCTTATGTACCACCGTACAGGTTTTACCGTGAGAGTGGATTATGGCTTTTCCTCCCTCTAGAGCATCAGGTTTTCATCCTGACCAAAAACATAACAAACACTGCTCGTGGCTGAACAGTGGCCTTTGGGGGCAAACTGTGCTGGCACAGACCTAAATGTTTTTGGTGCAGAGGTATAAGAAAAATAGACCTGCAGATTTAAATAGTGTGCGGGTGAGTCATGTTGACACTGGGCCAATTACTGGTGACAACACAAGGATTTAAGGAAACATTGTAATTGTATTGGGCATCTGGGGAGGTCTGTGTGGAAGAGAGAAGGGGACAAGCTGTAATATAAGGCTTTAAAGCCCTTCTCTGGTTTGCTACAGATTTCCTTCTGACCTTGATTCAATCACTTGCACTCCATATGTTACTGATTTGAATATCTTTTTTATTTTTACTTTTAAAGGTCTGATCTGTGACTTCTCTGTTGCTTACTAGTCAAAATGCCAAAGTATTGAGATGCATGTATTTCCCTGTTTTGCAGGGTGAATGCTACCATGAGGTGATGAAGCCCAAGTAAAGTAGAGGAGGGAGAGCTGGTGCCCAGCACAGCTGCATCCACTTCCAAATGATTGCTGAGGGTGGGCGCTGCAGGTTGTGTTTGGTCTGTAGAAAGTGGGTGGTTTTAGGATGCAGTGTTCCCCAAACTGATGTGAAGCAACACAGGGATGTGCCCAAGCTTGGGACCCAGAGCTGGATAGCCATGGCTGCACATTGCACCAGTCCTGCCTCCGATCCCAAACTGGCAACAAACGGGTATAATTTACCTTACTGACTTTGTATCGGTTTAATAACTTCAGGAGACTGTAGGGCAAGGAATCAGCTGGATCAAATCCTGCACTAATACCTCTGATTTCTAAACAAAAATAAATTTTTCACCACTACTCCTCAGCATTTCTGGTAAGCCAGGTCCTCCCAGAAGACCCTCAGCACGGGCACCTCTCAAGACATGGGAGTTGTCCCTTTGACTGTCCCCAGGGTCTCACAGCATGAGCACTGATGTTTCCCCCCCTCTCCCCTGTGAATATGTATATACATACATTTACAAATACACACTTGGAGACTACAAAAGCAGCAAATGTGATAATGTGATCCAACTGTTCAGTGCTAGGCTAGAAAGAAGTATTTTTCTGCCATTATGTGAAAATTTAGCGTGACTGGAACAGAGTCTGCATTTGATTAGGCAATTTAAGAAATGTAAGAGACTTCATACTGTAGGGCAGTGCTGCAAAACAATTGCTCGGAACATGTTCTAAAATTGGTTTGCCCTCACCAGATTTCCATGTGTTTCTGCACGACATCTCAAATGAAAGTATGAGCAGTCACGTGGCAAGTGACAACGGTTTGGTATTATGGTAAATAAAAACAGAAGTTTAAACAATTACTCCAAATCCTGAGTAGACTTTGAGATGAAGGGAAAAAAACCCAACCAAAACCAAAACAAACAAACAAAAAACCCAAACAAACAAAAAAACCCAACTCTATTACTTTCCGGCCTGGGAAAGACGTTTCATAACACATCCTTTCACTGCTGTGGTTAATCTTTAATGCTTAACAAGACAATAGTAATCGTTAACTTTGAGCTCAAGCTTCTTCCAGGTTTTCATGCCTGTATTTTGTACATGTAATTGATTGTGCCCAGGCAAGTGGCAGAGCACATGCTTTGCATATACAAATAGGTAACTGGGTGGCCAGCTACCAGATTTGTCTGTGCAGAAAAACCAAGACTAGTTAAAAACAGATTGTTCCCCACTCTCTATAGGCAGTATTCCTGCAGGCAAGGCTGGCTGGCCATTCCAGCCCTGAGAATGGCATCCTGATAGTACCAGCACAGTGCTTAGGATGCTCTGCTGTGTTTCTTGCCAGTTGATAGTCTTCTGTCTTTCCCCTTGCGTTTTCCAGCAGCCATTTACTTTCTCTCTGGAGGGGAGCAGTGGCATACAGCAACCTTTTCCCTGGCAGTAGCAACTCAAGCCAGCAGGCCTCATGCTCCATCAAGGCACAGTGATGCAATGCTGGAGGGACATTTATAGCAGGGGATAGCAGTGGGTGGAAAGAAGTGATGCTTTCTGGAGTGAGGTTGACAGCAACATTGTCTGAGGCACAGTCTGTTGAACAGCAGATGTGCCCTCTCCACAGTGCAAATCCCTTTTTTCTTTGTCTGTCCCGCTTGTTGGGATGTATTCTTCCCCCCAAACCTCCCTTCCATTTCAAAACATCCCATTCACTCCATCTCGTAGGCAAACCCTGACCTCCTGGGCTCCAGCCAGGACTAAAATGGGCAGCACTTATCTCAGGCATCAGGGCTGGAGCACTGCTCAAGGTGCAGGCTGGAGAGACAGCAGGGCTCTCAGACAGCAGGCCCGGGGTGCTGCCAGCAACTTGCTCTGGCTGTGGCGTCAGCTGGACTTGTGCAAGTTGTGCCTGGGACCTTTATTATGTCCTCACCTGCAAATACTGGTTTGTACCTGTCTCAGAGTTGCCTTATCAGATGATGCCTAATCATGCTGAAATGAGTGGCAGTTTTCCTATGTAAATCATGTTCTGCAGGCTTGCAGGAAGAATACTTACTTCACTTCCAGCTCTCACCCACACTTCCAGCCAACCCTCCTTGAGGGAGGAAAAGTAATACTTTCTTCTAGGTTTTTAGGCTTTTGTTTGAGGCCAAGGGGGGCAGTTTGGGTTGTTCCCAAACCTATATCTAAGCCTGTGTGTAGTACTGTAAGTAATTTAGATCTTTGCCATCACGGCTTAAGAGTTCTTGCTAGTTTTCAGGATAAAAGTATTTTGGTCTGAAACACGCTAATCAAAAGCACCAGACACCTCTGACCCAGTTGGGAGCTGGAGGCACTCAGGACTTCACCCTCATGAGCCACAGCTGCTCTCCCCAGCAGGGTGGCTTTGCTTTCCTCGGGTTGGGGTCAGGGCAGGGGTAGTAGCTCGTGCTACCAGTACTGCCCATGGCCAGGAATTAATGGAAGATCAGTGCCAAGAGTACAGAACAAACCCTGAACATCACTGCACTGACATTTGCTGCACCAGTCCTTGGATGCTTTCATGAATAAATTTAGTATATCCTAGGGCAGTCCCAGTTGGGCATGAGCAGTTTGCATTAATGAAATGCAGGTCTGCTGAAATGGTGAATCCGAGCACTGCTTAAGTTAAAGTACCTTGCACTCCATCACCGATAGCTCAACCTTGGCAAACTTTCAAGGGAAGGATGTCCTGCAGGAGCTTTGCAAAACAGAACAGATTTGACCGTAGATGTGAGCCGAAATTGAAGGTTGGTTTCAGCTGGAGGACTTTTGTGTCACCCTGGTAAGGGAAGGTAGTTAACATTCACTCTCAAAAATTAACTTAAAATAAACATAATTGAGGCAATCACTTACAGTTTGTTGAGCATTTTATTTCCTTTCCTGCTGAAACTACCTTGTGTTCAAGTAAATTTTTGATCACAGGAGAATTTAGCCCTCAAAGTGCATCTAATCAACCACTAAACACTTGCATCATTAAAAGTCACCCTATCCATTTTGCAAGCATTCTGTCAGCTCGTTCTGGAGCAAGAGGGGTGCGCTTTCTGCAACGTTCAAAGCCTGCAAACAACTGAAGTGTAGCTGGCAGTACCATAAGCCAATTAAGATGAAAGCTGTGATACTCAGTGGTAGGGTTTCATCACTTTAATATTAAACTATCTTTTTTTACTTAGGCATAGATCAAGAGGTGTTAATGCAGAATCCTTAAAAGAAGTCAAGAATTATCTTAAAATAACAGACCTGTTATTTGCACTTTCATGCTCAATTAATATATCTGCTCCAAATATCCTAAATTTTTTTCTTCAGAGCTGCAGATTTTAAGGTTGTTATAGAAAGTCAGGAGGGCTACATACAGCAAGTTTAAATTTGGGTATACCTTTATAGGACAGAAACAGGTTTTATTACCTGTTTATTCATACAAAATCATACTGTATGTTTCTAAAATGGACTACAAGAATTAAGTACGTTTCTTTTATTATAGCCACAAATATTTTTCTGTGTTATTTGATAATTAGCTGGAACAATCTGTCGCCAATTTCCACAACATGGATTTATCACATCATAGACAATCTCCAAGATCTGAATGTACAGTAAACCCGTGTGTCAGGCATTGCCTTCAGGAACTTTATTGAAGTCAGCCTTCATTAGAAGAAACACATATTGGAGTGACATTAAAAAAATTATAAAGAAAATCACACTTGCATTGATGCTGGCTGTTGTATCCCTGTTTAGGGAGGATTTACCACACTATAGTGCAATTGCATCATTGGAAAACCTATGTATAGCTATGACCTAAAATGGGAATCTAATCCCTTGCTTCTCGTATAATAACTACTGATACAGATTTTTAAGGCAAATGTTGTGTTCAATGTGGAATACTTTCTGGCTTGTAAGCAAATGACTCATCATACCCATTTCACACAGTAAGACATAGAAAAAAAAGACCAAGACAAGAAAAATAGAGGCAGGACAAAGAATAGTTCTTTCCCTCTCCAGAGTTCAAGCCATTAGACCCTGGGCCATACTGGTCTTACATTTTGACTCAAGTGATACAAAAAGGCTTCATTTTCATGTTTTGATTACCAAAACATTTTTGACCTGGTTCCCCCACTGTGTGGCTCTGCTCTAGTTATTTTATTCCAGTCACAGCAGGGATTAGGTATCTGGGTGAATATTCTGGTGTATTTGTGGTGGTTGCCAGTGCATACATTTCTACAAGTCTAGGGCACCACTGAAGACAGCCTGTACCACCTTCATATATTTGCTTCTGAATGTTTTATCTCTGAAAAGATTGACCTGGTTGACAAACCAGAGCTGAGCACCAACCTACATTTCTTTACTAGGTACAAGTGGAGCAGAGCCCCAGTGCCCTACTGGTGAGCTCTTCTCTCTGCAGCTGGCTCAAGAAGTTGAACTTCTCCCACCTGGTAGCAGTTATCATCAGCAAGTAAACTCAGATGCAGATCCTTAGCCCACTAAAGTTGAGTCACTGCCAGCAGGCGTTTTAACTTCATGAAGCCCAGAATTTGAACCATACCCTTTTCAGGTTGTGCTTTTTAACCTGCTGTTAGTAGACTGTAAGTGATTTGTGCATCAAAAGATGATCCCTCAGGCTGTAGTAAACAAGATTTTTAACCTTTCTATACTTGTCCTTTGTATCCAAAAAAAGGGGAGAGGTGCTGAAGTGAAGTTCCCATTCAGAGACTAATGTAGGTTTCATTTGGTTGCAAGTGGAATCTGTGGCTTGCTCTAGCCTGGCCAGCAGATCTTTGTTGCTTGAGTGTCTTCTAGTTAAAGAGCCCAACTGCTCAGTGCCCTGAAGCCACTGTCTAAGGGTTCCCTGTGACCCTCACCGGGGATTGTCTTAAGGGCTGAGTGGAAGTTGCTGAGTGTTGCACAGGATCTGCTTTGCTCTGCGTCAGAAGCTGAAGTCTCAGCTGTAGGCCCTGAGAAACTTGTTGAGCATCTCTGAACAAGCAGCATAAAAGACTTTTATATTTTGGTTTGTATTATCTTGTTCTTAGAGTGGTTTCATGCTCAAGATTTCAGAAGGTGCCATCTGAGAAATGCAGTAGTTAGTGCCTTTGCAATTAGTGCCTTCAGGGAGCCATTTGCATGCAGGAAGGAACAGAGGACAGCAGGGATTTCCTGATCTGTCCAAGTCCAGTCACTTGGGATTGTGGCAAACCACATCAACATAAATTGACTAAGCTCAGCATATTACTAATCAATTCTGCCTGTCTCCCCTCTACGATATGGTTAACTTGTACCTTCAAGCACAGAGGACATCCTTGATCTCACCTAACAGCCTGAGTCTGGTGGAGAAGGAAGACAACGTAGTCGTTTACTCAGCTTTTATTATCGCAACCTTTTCTCCATTCCTTGCCAAACTCTCCACAAGTGAGCTAACTTTTAGGATATATCTTTTGTTCTGACCTGTCTTGAACCTGAGCCTGGATTTGCCGTGCAGCTCTCCTGTCTGTGCTTAGCATTTTGAGAAGCGTTTATTGTGTTAAGGAGATTTTTAAGATTTTTTTTTTCTCGGTGAGTAGAAGATATTGCATCAGTCTGGTTTGAAGCCATTTTATATGTTGTTTCTCCCCAGCTGGCTGAATGCCCTTTCCCTTCCCCCCTTCTCTTTTACGTGGCAGTGCACGGAAAGATGATTGATGGAGTGTCACCAGCATGTTGTCAAAGGCTGGAGTAGATTAATGGGCAAGAAACACCAGCCTGTTCCCCTTCACGTGTGATTGTTTGAAGGCAGGCTCATATTTTAACAGAAATTATATCCTGCTTCTCTGGATTCCCCCAATCAGGAATTGAAGGATGGGATTTGTAGCTGAGATTGAAAGGTACCAGCCACAAAGAGCCCGTTTATTACTTGGGACAACTGCCTGCCTTCCATTTGACCAACAGCATCTCCCTGAGGCCCGTTTCAGGCAGGTTGCTCTTCTCTTAAACAATGTGGATTTGTGCCACCAGTTAACATTTATATCTCTAGTTCTTTGTATTTGCAGCCAACAAGTAGTTATGGCACGGGCCAAGTGGCCAGAAGAGCTCTGATCTGTGTCTTGCTCTCCACCTGAGTGGCATTGGTCACTGTGCGTGTGCTGCAAGGAAGGACCAAGAGCAGCTCAGGACCTTTGAAAAGGCTTTTTTTGGTTGTTGGCCTTGGTCACAAATTCTGCCTTGGTCTGTGCCTCGATTCCCCAGCTGCAAAACAAGGATAGCAGTATGGTGGTTTCCAAACACTGCACTTGCCATGGATTGTTTCCTGGCAGAAACGCTAGGAATGCAATTTATAAGAGAAATTAATCAAAGACTGGTCTGAATCCTGGCTGGGGAGAAATAATCAAACCCAGAGTATGATTGTTTTCTGCATTTTCTTGAAGGTAGACTTTGCCAGCATTTTGTAATCAGCTATTCTGGTCCAAACAGATACTTCATCATTGTTATTTGTAGTCCCCAGTAGTGGCCTCCACTAAAAGGTTTGAATGTGGCAAGAATTACCTCTTTCACACCAGCCTATCTGTGTCTACCAGAGGCATACTGGCTGTCATAAACCCTGCTCCAAGGGCTAGATGGAACCCATTTTTCTGATTATCCAGGAAACAGCCATTCTTCCCGGTTTATTCTCTGTTCAGTCTGATCTCAAGCCTATGTCCAACCGGATAAAAGCTGCATTCAAGAGCCTCTTGAAGCAGGTGCATTTCCTTTTCATATGTAGCTGGATATCAGAGCTACCTACTGTTAATGTTCTTGAAATAATTTTGCAAGCAAAATAACAAAGAAATCTGTGCTTCTTGCCTGGCTGGTGAGAAGTGCTTGCCTATGGTTTGCTGAACCAGTCCAGCTCTCTGTCTGCTCTTCTCTCCCATCATGACAAAGGTCTGTGCTTCATGTAGATATTTTCTTTGATAGAGATTTGTGACAGGTGATGTTTAGTTAGAAGAGATTGCAGAACATAACTATTCCTGCCCTGTATGTTTTTAGAGTTCGTCTCTGGAGTATACTGAGATGTTTCAGGGGGTTTTGAGGAAGCCATGAATGTGAGTGTGTTTCTGCTCTGGATGCCATCTCTGAGGAGACACATCCTGTGGATTTCCATTTACAGAACTTTGCATTCTTTGAGGGAGTATGATACGCCCCCTGAAATTTGAATCTAATTGAGAGAACTGAAACTCTCCTTGTTTACCTGGCATTTCTAGTGTTTCCTTATTGCTTTTGTGACAATTTGCTGTGTGTTGGCCATGACAATTGTGACCCAAAAACAAATTGCCCTTTTTCTGCAGCCGTTTCCTGAAGTCCAGAAGTCAATATTGGCCTGTGTAAGGCAGGTTACATGGAAGTTTTGTGATTGTGAATTCTTCCCAGATGGGACTTTGGAAGGAAAGAGAGGAAAAAGGAACTTCGTGCTATCTGCCCATGCTTGGTACAGGCAGAACTTGTGCAGTTTGCAGGCTGTGTGTGATTTGCAGGTGGGCCAGGGTCTCTTTGAGTCATGGTGTGTGGGCCTCGAACAGCCTCATCTTCTATGCTAACTACAGCCTACATGGCTGGGAGAGCTTCTTGCTCTTTGGCAATTTGTATTCGTTTGTTCCCCAGGAAAACAAGGCTTCAGGGAGGGCTTTCACTGAGCACCTTACGGATGTTACTGTGCACTGGCTCAGCGTACGGTTTTGTGCCTCCCCTTTCTCTTTCACTGGGATAGCAGTGGATTGGATATTTGGAGCCTGTTTTTCTTTAAAAGAGAAAAAAAAAAAGATTGTGTAACCATTAATGATTTGTTATTGTGTCTGGGAGTCACTGTGCTGTAGGACTTTGCTCTAATGGTGCTTTCACAAGAAAGAACTAATTTGACTAACTTTATTAATTCCAGTTTGTTTTAAGTTTGCTCATTAGTAATTTAACGCAAGATGCTTCAGCTGAAGAGGCCATGTCAGGACAAGGAAGAGCAGAGGGAAAGTGCCAGGAATCATTAGTGTTTATTAACCACTGCACTCATCAATCTTGACTAAGAGCACAGCCCATTCGTTCTGGACTGGTGGACTGAGATACAGAAATATCATTAACAGTGGAAAATGCTTATTTCCAGGTCAGTCTGTAATGGGCAGGCATCCAGACAACACCCCCGCCCCCGTCCCCAAATGTTACCAGCCTCTCAGCTGCTCTGCTCACGATCCAGCCTGAACTGACAGATCAGCAGCCTTGTGGAAGGAGGAAGCCCTGCCATTAGCCTGCCGTAGTATCAATTAACAAATACAGCATTTTTGTCCCCAGTAAGCATTACTGAAAGGTTAAGTGTTGTTTTGAGGGATTTTTTTAATTGCTTTTCAAATTATTAAATGATTAATACTTTTGTGCTTTGCTGGATCAGGTCTGGCACCTTGTTCTGGCAACGTGTTCCTCTCACTGCAATTCCTGAAACGTTAAAATGGAAAGGTTTCTCTTTTTCTGTTTAGACAAAGCATTTAATAACCAATTTCAGCAACTGAAAGGCATTGAGCTGATGACTCAGAGCTCTGACCTGTGAATCGGGGCTGAATGAATGCTTCCAAAAGGTTGGAGGAAGGAATAATACTACATTTGCCAGGTTTCTAATGAGAAATATGACCCCTGCCCAGACCACTTGCGGTCATTAAAGATTACATTTCACTTTGAGATGTGTTTTCTTGCATCCTACCCAAATTGCAACTTGAGTAGTTACATTCTTGCTCACTAAAATATCTCCGTGGTTTAATTGGAGAAGTTATGTTTCCCTTCCCCTCTTAAAAGCTTTGTTGTACAATGTTGTGATGCTGTCATAATCTGTGCTGTACAGTCCATAGGGCACACACAAACCCCCCCAGTGAAAGCTTCTGAAGTGGCTGGCTTTTGACAGTGACAAATAAAATCAGGGGGAAAGTGGCATCTTGGGAACCCAGTTCAAGATTGTCCCCTCATTTGGGTCTCTTCCCACCCTTGCAGAACGTTTGACAGTGCTCTAAGTGCAGCATTTTGCATTTACTGTGCATATGTTTAAGTAACCGCAGAAGACAAAGCATCAAGTGCCTGGTCCTTGGTGTAAGGTCTTTGACAATGGGTCCGTTAGACTTAGTACTGTTAGCCTGGAAACAAGCACTAATATTAAAACACAGCATGGGTTTTCGGACAGATTGTGTGTGCCATGACGTTTTGTGGATAAGATTTAGGTATTTTATGGGAAATGGGTTTTTATTGGATGACATTCTGTGATAGAGGGGATGGAAAGAGATTGCAGTTTAATTAAAATTCTAATCCCAAGTTTGACAATTTTTCTTGCCAGGTCAGCAGCCTGCATGTTCTGATTCCTGTGAATTAAATGGGCTGACAGTTGTCAGCTTCTTTGGAAATGCCTGTAAATCCAGCTAAAAATTAGCAAACATCAATATGTTTCAGGGCAGCTTTGAGTTAGGGGCATGCCATGCAGTAGTTTTCCATCAGTGTGCCTACAGGAGCCTTTCCTAAGCTCCAGTTTAGTCCACTGCTGCCAGTGCTCAAATACAGACAAAATCTGCTGTAGGAAGTCAGTTTACTGTCCTATGCTGCTGAAATCTCACCGTTGCGTTCCTGTTTTCCAGGTAGTTAAACAGTGTTTCCACAAAGGTAGCGCTCACCCTTCCCCAGCCATGAGGCTCCCTCTGCTCTGTGCCTTGGTGACGCTAATGAGCCTGTCCCGGTGCCGAGCTGTCAGCTTCCCTGAGGACGAGGACCCCATTAACGTTGTTGACTACCACTGTAAGTTAATCTGCAAGTGATGCTAAACACCAGGGAAAAAGTTTTAATGTTGATTTTTTTTGGGGGGGGGTTGTTTGGTTTTTTTTTTTTTTCCTTGGGAAATAGAAGAAAAAAAAATCCGATTCCTTTCAAATTGAAATGTGTTTACTGGCTTTGTATCTTTAATAGAACACTTAATCATTTTCTTAAAAAAGCAATCAGAAATACAGCAATAACTTCAGGAAAAAGAACATTTGCTGACATTAGCCATCTTTTTCTCATTTATATTCAAGACATTACTCAAGGAATTTAGTTTAAACCCTTCTACACCTAGTATATACAGCTAATCAATGCCATATATTGATTCTTTAGCTCTATAATCCTGAGTGATGGTGTAGCCCATTTTTACTTGCAGATTCAAGGCAATATCCAGTATTTAGAGGACGCCCTTCAGGCAATGAATCTCAGCACAGACTGGACTTCCAACTAATGTTGAAAATTCGAGACACACTTTATATCGCTGGCAGGTAATTTTCCTTCACTCACTTCATTAGATTAAAATTCTTTTCTCTTCTGGTTTTGCATTTATGTGTAAAATTCATTTAGAAAAATGTGCAGAATATGATAAAAATTAGAATTGGGGAAGGCCTTCCCAGAGAAATATACCGTATCTATGGCCAGTGCATGAAAATTGGATTTGAAGGCTGCAGTTACTGTAGTTAGGCTAAAACCAATGATCAAATGCTCTTTTCCCGCTTTTATATTACTGCCCTGCCTGATAAAAACCTCTCCTGATCGCTTTAAACTTGGACTGACACGTCAGGGATGTCAGAAGTGAGGATAACACACTTGCATATTTACAGCCCGGGTTAGTCTTTAACAGAATGGGCAGGCAGAGATGAGGAGCTGGACACTGCAGGTGCTGCTTAAGGACCATGCCAGTAAAAATCAAAACCACCCCATATTTCCCATGAACAACCTTCTCAGAAAATCCATAAGCATTTCACAGGAGTTTCTGGTCTAACACAACATTCTGAAAATAGGTTTAGCTTATCAAATACAGGACCACAGAATTAATGAATTTCCTGGTGTCTTTTTACTCTGCAAACAGGGACCAGGTTTACACTGTAAACTTAAATGAAGTTCCAAAATCAGAAGTTACTCCAAGCAAGGTGAGTAGATGCAGGTGCTGGATTTCTTTGGTTTTAATTTTTTTTTTAAGAATTTTCTGTGGAAAGGAATTTAAATGTTCTTTTCTGGTCTGATTTAACAGAAATTAACATGGAGATCAAGGCAGCAGGACAGAGAGAACTGTGCTATGAAAGGCAAACATAAAGTAAGTTTAGCACATTATAGAAAAGTGATGCTAGTATTTACTATATATGTGAAGTCTGTGATTAATACATCTTATTCTCTTTTCAGGATGAATGCCATAACTTCATTAAAGTCTTTGTTCCAAGGAATGATGAGATGGTGTTTGTCTGTGGAACAAATGCATTTAACCCTATGTGCAGATACTATCGGGTAAGAATATTGGAGATGTCATTAATCTGTTACTGATTTTGCTTGCACTGATTATGCTTTAGCAAATGCATCCAGTGTGACTGGGGAGTGCTTCAAGGTGAAGTAAAAACAGACAGAAGCCAATGTGCTGAATTAAGTTTTGTGGAAAGGCGATGTTGTGCTTTTGTGCCAGTGCACAAAATAGAAATGACACTATCACCCATTTATTTTTCTTCTCCAGCTGAATACCTTAGAGTATGATGGGGAGGAAATTAGTGGTTTGGCAAGATGCCCATTTGATGCCAGACAAACCAATGTCGCCCTTTTTGCTGGTAAGAACTTTTGCTTGTAATGAGTTTAAATGATTAATGACACCAAAGGAGCCAGAGAGCTTTTAAAGCAAGCACAGGAAAGCTAAAGGTGTCATGGTGCCCTGCTCTTAAAGTTTTAAAGGGCCTCCAAAGGATCAGAAGCTAACCTGCTAATAAATAGGTTACAGCAATTTGGGGAAATCTGACAGTAAAGAAATGGGGGAAAATACAGGCTAATCAGAATTCTCTAGATGATTAAAGGCCTCTTAATACCATGTTTTCAACTTCCGTTTTAGATGGAAAATTGTATTCGGCAACAGTAGCAGATTTCCTGGCAAGTGATGCTGTTATTTATCGCAGCATGGGGGATGGATCTGCCTTAAGAACAATAAAGTATGATTCCAAATGGATAAAAGGTAATTTGGGGAGTATTTTCCCATACACATGGCAAATGTAATTTCAGTGGCAAAGAAGGTCAGGTAAATCACAGCCAGCATGCTTTGCACATATGCTAAAATGTCAGCAGGTATAAGGCTTACAGTGTGGTAGCATTACAATAAAAAAACTGTTTATTGCCAAAAAAAAAAAAAAAAAAGGTGGCAAAATTTTCGTTAAATGCTCCAGTGAATGAATTTGCAGTAACAAAACACCGTAGCTGAAACAGAATTTCTGCAAGGCCTTTTTACAGTCTAGTAGCCAACACTAGAGACTTCAAGTTCATTTAAACTCCAGTTTCAAGTTCATTTAAACTCCAGTGCACCCTTATTTGGCCATCCTGAAGTATCTGGAAGACTGGAGCTCACGTTGGCCTGGGGAGGAGCCGCCAAGTCGCACAGCACAGCCAGTGTCGTCTGATGATTGAGTAGCTCTTTGAAGTAACTTCTCTTTGCTCTTTCTTACAGAACCACACTTCCTCCATGCCATAGAATATGGGAACTATGTTTATTTCTTCTTCCGAGAAATCGCTGTAGAGCACAACACTTTAGGCAAGGTCAGTATTGGCACAGGGAGCTGTCGGGGAGTTTGTGGGTCGTAGCAGAAAGAGATCATCCTAAACCAGCATCAGGAACGAGCACAGTTTACTATATGAAGTAGGGACTAATACAAAGGTTGCACAGTTTTCCCATCATTATGATTTACGCGGAAGGAAAAAAAGGAGAAATAGAACGGTGCATTCTTCAACCCAAAAGCTGTTTCTGGTCTCTGAGCCTTGCTGTTAGGCGAGCTCACTACAGGTATCTTTCAGGGTGCTGTTGCCTTAACTCTTGTGGCAAGTAATGGAAAATCTGAGGGTGTTTTCATGCTTATTAAAGAAACAAAAGAAAACAACACAAAAGAAGAGTTTCAAAGAAGTTTCTCTAATGTCCCTGGATATTGAATAATTCAGTCATGCCAGTACAGAGTATAATACTCATGCCTCACCATGGAAGGATATTCTACAATAAATTATTAAATCCTTTACACATGGTTAATTAAAGTCTTTAAATCTCACTAACAATACGATTTTGCAGGGGAAAAAGGGTGGGGACAAGCTGCAAAGATGCATTTGCTTTGTGATACATTAAGATGCCTGCGCACTACGAGATGAACACCATTTGCTTTCATCTTTTCTGTGCAGATAAATGACAGCTTCCTGTTAACAAAATTATCTTTGCTGTTTTATTAACAGCTCGGAAACAAGCACTGTTTTCTTTGCATCTCTCAAGCCTTCCTCCCTTTTCCTTTCCTTTTTGCCCTTGACAGGCTGTGTATTCCCGTGTGGCACGCATATGCAAAAATGACATGGGGGGATCCCAAAGGGTCCTGGAGAAACATTGGACGTCCTTTCTGAAAGCTCGACTCAACTGCTCAGTTCCTGGGGATTCATTCTTCTACTTTGATGTTCTGCAGTCTATCACAGACATAATAGAAATCAATGGAGTTCCCACAGTTGTCGGTGTATTCACCACACAGCTTAACAGGTGAGAGATGAGCAACTTTACATCAAAGGTACTTCTCTGGTTCTCTCTTACACTGAGATTGCTGCCATTGTAGTCTGAGTTCTTGCAACTGTTTTTCTAATTTTACAGCATCCCTGGTTCAGCAGTGTGTGCTTTCAGCATGGATGACATTGAGAAAGTCTTCAAAGGAAGATTTAAAGAACAAAAGACTCCTGACTCTGTTTGGACAGCTGTACCTGAAGACAAAGTACCAAAGCCAAGGTAAAAGGTTCTTACTCATGATGTCATAACATTGTCCTTGTACAGAGCTACCTTAAATCAGCTGCACTCTGGAGTGCCAAAAGCAAACCCAAAGCAGAACTTGACACTTCAGCCATAACGATGCTCATTAGCTGTCTGCCTTCTCTCATTAACCAAAATACCAAGAGGAATACAATGTTGTTCTCATTTCAGACCTGGCTGCTGTGCAAAACATGGCCTAGCAGAGGCTTACAAAACCTCCATTGATTTCCCAGACGAAACACTCTCCTTCATAAAATCTCATCCTTTGATGGATTCAGCTGTTCCCTCAGTCACTGAGGAGCCTTGGTTTACCAAAACACGTGTCAGGTATGACATTGTTCAAAAATAACACATGTGAAAAGGAAAACAAGAAAACTTGCTGTTAATGATATGCTTTTTGGTCTTGCTAGATACAGATTGACAGCAATAGCTGTAGATCACGCTGCTGGACCCTACCAGAACTACACAGTCATATTTGTTGGCTCCGAAGCAGGAGTAGTACTTAAAATCTTGGCAAAGACCAGGCCCTTTTCTTTGAATGACAGTGTATTACTGGAAGAGATTGAAGCATATAATCATGCAAAGTAAGTATTACCAGAACATCTAAGCTTTTCATCTAGTAGTTGGTAACTAGCTAAAAAAGATTATGGTAAATGAAAGCAAGCTCATTATTACCAACATCATCATTTGTTTGTCATTTCTTCGTGTTCCTCGTGTTGAATAACCTGAAAATATTTGGTCACTTGCCATTTTGCATGGGTTGAATGAACAACCTAATTCCATTCCAGTGACGTCAGTGACACAGTCTAATTCTCCCACAAGTACTTCTGGAACGTCAGAAGTATCTGGTGATATTAAATAATCTGAGCTTATCTTGAGGGGTTGCTCAGGAGTGACCAATAGTGTATAAACTACATCTGATCATTTTAAACTTGCTTATTCTGGCACAAAGAATTTGGGAATAGAAATGTTCCAATTAGACTCTACAGGCATCCAGTACAGGACTCCTATTCTGCTCTGTCAAGATATTTATGCTGACTGAGAGAACAAAGAAAATGGATTTGGATTTATTTTTTTTTTAGTTCAGCAAATTTGTCACCTAGCTGTAAATAGCAGCCAGAAGCTGGCATTTGATAACCCACAGGTTTGTTTTGAAATCACTCAGCAAAGACTAGTAGTTTACATTTCTATATATAAAGAGTCTCTTTTCAGTATCTACACAAGCAATAAACTACAGTCACTAAAGCAAAGGCCTCCCATTATTTCTGCTGAACAGGTGTAATGGAGAGACTGAGGAGGACAGAAGAGTCATTTCCCTTCAGCTGGACAGAGACCACCATGCTCTGTTTGTGGCCTTCTCCAGCTGCGTCATTAGAATTCCTCTGAGTCGGTGTGAGCGTCATGGATCATGTAAAAAGTATGGCTACATTCCTCAGTTCCCCCTTAAAGGAAGGGCACTAACATCTCTTGGGAAGGAAGTAAAAAATGCATGATTTTTTGGGGGTTTTTCTCTTGCAAGGGCATGTATTGCTTCACGGGACCCGTACTGTGGCTGGTTAGACCATGAGACATGTGGAAGAGTGACACCAGGCATGCTGTAAGTACTCCTTTTCAAATAAGCCCAGCATCTCTACATATGCTTTACAGACCCCATGAGCTCATATCCTGTGCCTCTTCCCTTGCACACAGTTAATAAATCTCCATTTTTTTGAAGAGGTTTTTTCAGTGCACTGTATATGTAAGAGAACAGAATGCTAAAGTCTGGCCTAATTCTGCAACCTTTGGGTGAAAACTTGCTTTCAGTGGGAGTTTTACATGTGCAGGAGGACAAGCAGACCTGTGGGAAGAGCAGTTGGAAGCAGGAAGGCAGCCTGAAAACCTGAGCAGCTCAGAGAGGAGAGTACAGAGTATCCCCTCCCAGGCATGCTCACGGCCAGGGCACAGCCAATTGCAAATATGAAAGCACAGGATTCACAGTGGGAAGAGTAAGGTTGTGCCTCTGTGCTGAAACTGGGGTGATATATATGCATACCAAAAGGCATTTTGCACAAATCAAGTCTGTAATATATGGTGCATTAGCAGCTGTATCTTAAAAAGAGGCCTTTGTAGCAGGCCAGTGCAAAGTTTAACTAGTATAATTGGACAGTTGTATCTAAACCCAAGAGCATGCCCAATGGAGAAGACATGATGCAGTTGCTGAAAAAAAGGGATTTTTTTTCCTATTTCCTGGCATAAGCACACACAAAGAGTTTTAAAGCCTGGGCTATAACTAACTTGTGCATTTTGTGCAATTCTTTGGGCCGTACACTGGCTGTTGGATATGTTTGTTATTTGCTGCTTCCAGGGGAAAAAAAAAAATAAAAATCTCCATTTGTATCCTTACTAATACTGTTAATTGCAGGTTCTCTTTGTTTGTTTCATACAACCACAGCACTGGAGGATACGTACAAGATGTCGAGTACGGCAACACGGCGCAGCTTGGGGACTGCCACGGTAAGGCACAGTCGATGCTGCTCCTTTGTAATGTCTCACCGTAGTCTGTGGCCACACCTCACTGTGGATGTTAAATTTCTGATGAGCTTTTCAGTAACATGATGAACACATCACCTGGTGTTACTGTGAATGTTCACAAAGCTGAGCTTTTTGGTCCTGGGTGGCAGAGTTTTTGTCTTTCCTTCACCAGTTTACAACTATTTGGGGTCTACAGCAAAGTATTGAAGAATTTATTTTTTGTAACCAGTAATATTTTAGTTTTTATTTTCCATTACTCAGGTTTGAGATCTTTTGCTTTCTTTTTTGTTACTTTTTACTGATTACTTGTTCCTTTAATTCTTTTAGAAATTTTGCCTACTACAGCTACACCAGATTACAAAATATTTGGCGACCCAACATCTGGTTAGTTTTTTTTAATTTTTTTGAATTAATGACCTTTACTTTCCTTCAGTTCAGCATTTTCAGCCCTTTTTTCCTTCCTTTTGCACAGTTGGCAGTCCTCCATTTTTGTGCTTTTACTCATGTTCCCACTGATGGTAAAGATAGTCAGACTCTCCTCACTCAGCACTTCACTCTGTGTAGCCGCATGTTAATAGCTCATTATTTATTGAGCCATCTTTTATTAAAGAGCCTGATTAACATAGATGACATCTTCACTGCACGAAGTCCACTAAGCTTTACTCTTTATCCCCAGCCATGCGTTTGTGAATGCCCCTGTTGGTCATCTCTAGTAGATGAATGGCAGAACTTCATCATCTTCCTCCTTACCTCTCCTTTTCTCTTTTCCTTCTTTCCCAGCAAGCTTTTTGCACAAATACACATTTTCTAAAATGTGTATTTCTATATTTTTGAAATGCTTTAAGTAGTTTATGCTAATGGCAAAAAATTTAACATCACAAACTGTGTAGCTGAATGAGAACTTGTGTAGACAAAAGTGGCTTAGAAAAGACATTGTACATCGTTGTCCGATGGACGTTCACATCCTTTTCTCCTCCAGTGACTTTTCTAATGCTGTTTCCACTGTCAGCCTCTGGTGTTCAGGGACACCCAGCGCTCCTCTGTTGAACTCAAGAGCAGAACCTGTGTTGACTTCAACAGGAGCAAGACTCAGCCCTTATTTTCCAGTCGTTGCTTCTGGAACTTGGGTCTTTGCTTTCAAACCAAGGGCTTATTTCTGACTGACAGATACAAAAATAATCTATCTGTATGTTAAATTTGTAAGAGTGAAAAAGGAACATTATTTTGTGGTTTGGTTTCTGACATTTTCACTTCTGTAACATGACAAGAAGTTTGAGACAAATCTTCCGGATCTATTTACTCGTAATTCAAGTTAGAGACTCACTTAGGAAAGCAAAACAAAACCGTGTTACACAGAAGTGCTGCCTGCCTTCATGAGTGTTTATTACTGAATTTTCAAAGTGATATTTTATGACATAGATACAACTGAACCTTATTTTCAAGTCCTGAATGAGTGTGCTTTTGAAGTACATTTCTCAAGTCCGATCTTGAGCCATAGACCTTCGTGCCTAAACCTACTGTGACAGTGAACACGAAACACTTGAGTGTGCAAACTAGACGGTGAATTGTTAAGCCAGTTTGATGAATTTCCTGCTTCTGTGCATTTTCATGTAGGCTCTGGTGGTTCTGTTCAGCTAATGTACTACAGAGAGCCAGGATCTATGCAACATTATTCCTTAACAACCATTACAAAATAGAGGTTAAAAACATTCCTTTTATCCCCACCTGCAGAAATAGCTCATTCAGCAGTTCCTGGTATACCATAACAGCAATAATGGAGATGATCTGGTTTCTCAGGCATAACCTGTCATGAGTGTGTATCTTTCCAAGTAACTTCTTTTTTTTTTGAAGATGTTTAAAAGGCAGCCAAGTATGTTGTCTCTGATGAAGAATACAGCAATTAAGTAGACTAAGTTGTGCTTTTCACCCCCACAGTTGCTTACTTTAACTTTTGCACTGCTTTCATGTTTGACTTCTCTGGCTTTTTGGCTAGCCGCTGTTGATGTTTAAATGTGCCTTTTTCATACTTAAAGTTCTGAAGTGATTGATTTTAATCAGCCATCTGTACTTCTGCAGAGTGTAGGGGGGGTCACATTTTGTAACTCCCATTAAATACTGTCTCCAGTTATAGCTTAGATGTGCCATGAAACACATTAATAAAAATCTGTTTGCCACCACAGACATGAAGTTCTCCTCAGCTTCCATTACCACAATGGCAAGTATCCCAGTTATATCACCTAAAGTGATTGGTTCCTGGAAACCTAAAGTGACTGGCTCTCGGAAATTTGTAGTTCAAGATGACCCAAACACTTCTGATTTTTCTGATCCATTATCAGGTGTCCCAAAGGGTAAGGCCTTACCAGGGAATACATTGCAGCTGAATGGAAACCTGATAGTCTCAGCATTGCCTAAGGTTTAAATGTAACAACCATGATTGTTGGGCTGTATTTTACACCCATTTCCTGTGAATATGCAGACAGTGCAATCATGTTTTTCATATATACTTATCCTGTGGACAAAGTGCTGCTTAGAGATTATAATGAGAAACACAGATAATAAGCTCAGCCTTTTATTCCTGGGATGTTTCAAAATCCCATTGAAATCAGTGGGAGTTCTGGATGCATTAAAAAAAAATTACCTTCAAGACTTGCCTGCACCTCTGTTTGTTGTCTTCAAACCAGTCTAGTTTGGTTAAGACTATTAGTCTTCATGAATGGTTGCTTATGTTTAGGTTTTTTCATTTGGGTTGGAGGTGGGGGGGGAAACAGAAAACAAATCAGAGCTCAGTGACAGGTCCATGTGTTAAATGGGGCATATCCCAAACTCTGCTTGCCTGGAGCATGTTTCTGAAGAACGTGGGTCAGAGTAAGAATGTGCTGAACTTTTATTCTCTGGATATGAGCATCAGTTTACAGATGATCTCAGTACATACTGAGACACGCAGAGATTTTAAGCTAAACACAAAAAGAAATCTATTCTGCCTGTAGTTCATCCTTCTGTTCACTTAGCTAAGTGAACCTTTGATTAGGCTGTTACGGCAACAGAGACTTTGATTGAGTAGGACTATTGCAGTCAACCACAGAATCGAGAAGCTTCCAGTCCCATAACCAAAACTTAACACAATTCTCCATCAGTGCACAGTACAGTGAGGTGACAGACATGTTTGCACAATTCTGTATTTACTGAAAAATCTCACCAGCCAAAAACCATTTGTGTTTTATTACCATTCACCAAAACATATCAGGTTTCCTATCAGCCATTATGGCAGTGCATTTGTCATTTTAATTTGTTGCAGCTATTTTCCGTTTTGCTTTAAGTTTTTATTATCATTTGCTCTTGGTTCTGAATCACATTTTGTGTCATAGCTATTAGTGAACTTTACTCATTTTTTCCTTCTTCTTCTGCACAGTGCCATTAAAACCCGTAACCCTGAACATTAACAATGTTCAAAGGCCTTGCCTCTAACAAAAAGTGAATCTGTTCCTTCCCTCTTGCTCTTTCATTCTAACATCTCTTGGGATAGCAACAGAATTACTTTCATTAAAAACTAACATTTTCTTAGCTGCAAGATGTCTGTGGTTGCTTTAAAAATCTCAAAAAAAACCAAAGGGAGCTTGTTAATACACAAATAAAAAAATTAATCAAATATTCAACTTCCTAGTCTAAGCTAAAAGTTTCTAAATTTTAACATTCGCTAATAACTTACCCTGCAAGTTGTTTTTTTTTTAATGTTGTATAACTATTTATGTTCATTATTGGCTTAAAAAAAAAAAAAAAAAAAAAAGGAAATACAAGTTAGTGCTCTAACAGAATCACATGATCCTAAACTTAAAAACTTGTACATGAATACAGTGCCAGGTGTGCACTACAGGGCCAGCAACATGGGGGTGGAGTAGTTCACAAGTTTTGCACCATATTACATTAGCATGGTTATAACAATGCATTATGTACTTTGAACATTTTTACACAACATTTGCATAATCCTGTCTCTCCTTTGATACTGATTTATGAGTTGGGCAGAAAAAAGAGAGAGAGGGAAATCCATCCATGAGTTATTAATTGGTGTCTGGCCCAGTAGGACCTTCTAACCTCAATTTTCCAGCAGAAATCATTAATGTTAATAACATAAGGCCCCTATTTGTGAGCCTTAAAGGAAATTTTGGGACAGGCTAAACAAAACGTAAGGAGAGAGAAGCTTCGACAAGAATTCCTTATTATCAAAGCAAATAGGCAGTCTTCATTTAGACTGGTCAATGCTCACACAGTCATTTCTATTTATAAAATTATTTGCATTCACCAGTGGTGTGAATTGCAGGATCCTACTGAGTTACACCAACACTACACCCAGAGCACTTACAAACACTGAGTAGACACTTCCCTGAGGGAGGCTGTCTTCTTCTGAAATGTGTCAGTATGAATACCTGTAGATTTATGATACACTGCCTGTCTTTTGCAGGTGTGAGGTGGGAAGTACAATCAGGAGAGTCCAACCAAATGGTACATATGAATGTCCTAATCACTTGTGTCTTTGCCGCTTTTGTCCTGGGAGCCTTTATTGCGGGAGTGGCCGTTTACTGTTACCGGGATATATTTGTGCGGAAATCCAGAAAAATACACAAAGATGCAGAATCGGCTCAGTCCTGCACGGACTCCAGTGGGAGCTTTGCCAAACTGAACGGGCTGTTTGATAGTCCCGTCAAGGAATATCAACAGAACATTGATTCACCCAAACTGTACACAAACCTGCTGACTAGCAGGAAGGAGTTGCCTCCAAACGGTGATACAAAGTCCATGATGATGGACCACAGGGGACAGCCTCCAGAATTAGCTGCACTTCCAACTCCTGAATCCACACCAGTTCTTCAACAAAAGACTCTGCAGGCTATGAAAAGTCAGTCGGACAAAGCGCATGGTAACCTCAATGCTTCACGAAAGGAAACCCCACTAAAAAGCCCTCAGTTTTTTCCTTCCAGTCCTCCACCCCACTCTCCTCTAAGTCATGGACATATTCCCAGTGCTATTGTTCTTCCCAATGCTACCCACGATTACAATACATCTTTCTCAAATTCTAATGCGCACAAGGCAGAGAAAAAGATGCAACATATTGATCATCCACTTACAAAACCATCCAGCAAAAGAGACCACAGGAGATCTGTTGATTCCAGGAACACCCTGAATGATTTTCTGAAACACTTAAATGAAACTACTAATAATCCCAAAGCAATTATGGGAGATATTCAAGTGGCCCACCAGACTTTAATGCTGGATCCAATGGGCAATATGTCTGAGATCCCACCTAAGGTTCCCAACAGGGAGGCATCTTTATACTCTCCTCCATCGACTCTTCCAAGAAAC
The DNA here is from genome assembly GCA_013399855.1 of Oxyruncus cristatus. NCBI lineage: Eukaryota > Metazoa > Chordata > Aves > Passeriformes > Cotingidae > Oxyruncus > Oxyruncus cristatus. The sequence goes on from VXAY01002056.1 coordinate 1,631,680, forward strand.
AGTCCCACAAAACGAGTGGACGTTCCCACCACCCCTGCAGTACCAATGACCTCTTTGGAAAGGCAGAGAGGTTATCACAAAAATTCTTCACAAAGGCACTCGATATCTGCCCTTCCTAAAAACTTAAACTCACCAAATGGTGTTTTGTTATCCAGACAGCCAAGTATTAATCGTGGGGGGTACATGACCCCCACAGCAGGCACAAAGATGGACTACATGCAAGGGACGCCTGTCAGCGTTCACCTCCAGCCTTCCTTGTCCAGGCAAAGCAGTTACACGAGCAACGGCACCCTTCCTCGTACAGGAATAAAGAGGACACCCTCCTTAAAACCCGATGTGCCACCAAAACCCTCATTCGTTCCTCAGACAACTTCAGTCAGACCACTGAACAAATACAGTTACTAGGACATGTCTGTGCTAAAATAAGTGTGGCATTGACCTGTACAGGTTGTGAGATGATGTTGTGGTAGACACATAAGACAGAGACTTGCTTGTTATTAAGGAGAACAAAGTGGCCAAAGAAACTGTCTTTACTTCAGCAACATCTGTGTCTTGCCGTGTGTAGCTGCAGCAAGACTTCATGTTCTTGCTGCAAGCAAACACAGAAGAACAAAGGAAAGTGCTGGTCATTACATTTCTTTTGTTTGGAGCTAAGGAGACATGTAGCACAACAGGGTGGGGGCTACGTTACTGTTCTAAATAGCTAAAAACAGTTATTGGGAGAAAATCAGTAAGCAAATACTTGAAAAATGGGTTCCATTTTAGACTGCCATTAAGTGTGGTCATTCCCATTAAATGTGAACATTTTACTATGTATGCATTCACCTTGCCTCTTGCACAAATGTCAGAAAATGGTAATGTCTCAATGAATAGCTGGGTTAATAATCAATTTGCTGGAATTCAGTCTCTGGCCCAACTGTAGCATTATTTTTTTTTTTCTCTCCATGTGTGTGGCATTTTGTTTTTGCCACAGATAAGCTGTGCGTGTGCGTGGATGTGCGTGTGTGCTGTACACACTAGGATGTACTTAGATTCCCATTGCATCTTTTATGCTATGGAATTGTTTACATTGAGCATGACTGAACAAACAGATGACTCTGCCTTCTGCAGCCCGTTGGGTTCAGTTTGGAGCCAGCTAAGGATGAACTGCGCATCTCTGACAGCCTCCTGAGTGGTAACGCCTTGATGAAACAGTCACCCGGGGAAAGAGTGCAGATACGTTTAATTCTTCATAACTCTGTTATGCTGCTATTGATTCAGAGCTGTGCATTTCAAATCTAGTGTTTTGGGCTGGAACGGGGGAGTTTTACTGTGTTTCCACAGTGCCTCCATCCAATACCTGGCCACTGTGAACTTGAGCCCCTGTACTTCTCATTGCGGGCAGCTACTAATCAATTCACTTGGCAAACGCCTTTGTAACTGGAGAAGGTTACATTTTTGTTGCATTTAATTATGCCCTACACGCTGATAGACTCTTGTCAGTAAAAAAGAAGAAACATTAATTGGCCTGGCAGAAGCAGTCTGTGAAAACTCAACAGTAGTGCAATCAATTTGTTTTTGTTGTGTAAAGTAAGGTTTGTTTTTTTCCAAAGTCATGCAGGTAATGACAATATTCTGTAAATATTATGTGTGAGTTTACCTGAATCTGTGCATTTTGTGCCTTATTCATGCAAATGATAAAAGTACTAAAAAAAAAAAAAATTAAATCTGTCAAGTGTTCTCACTATAGCACATATCTCCCGAGTGCCAGTTGTAAAACCTCTCAACAGCACCCAAAAAAAAAAGGATAAAAAGCAAGAATAATTAATGGTAACTAAAGGCAGCCTACAATCCAAGAAGACAGCAGCATTAAATCACCTTACCATGATAAACATTCCACTCCAGCTCTCTGAAGGATCAAACAGTTATAATGTGAAATCAAATGAGGTTTCTAGGGTAATGGAACACCTGCTAAAGTTGTATAAGCTATTTAGTAGGGTTTACAGTATCCACTTGCAGCTGATGTTCAACACAGATGGCTATTTTATCTTGCAAACTACACACTACCACATTGTTTATTGAACATAACTATAGAAATAACCATGGCAGAGGAATATTCATGAATTAGTGGGACAGATAACTGCAATGGGTTTCAGAGACGGTGGAGATTTATATTACGTGTTCAAAGGGGAGAAAAGGTTAGTCACTAAAAAACTGGATCTCTGTTACAGAACAAAGAATAAAGGATAGAAGTAGTCATTTCTTCTTGTAAGGCTGTAAGGGACATTTATTTCCTGAGACCTCTGGATCCAAAAATCAATGATCTCTCTTCCTAAACACTTCTGTCTTGCAACTAAAACACTACAGATTAATAACTATTAAAATGTACTCCGTTGTCAAAAGACACAAACTGATCCGAATTCACTTTACAAATATTAATACAGACTTGTGTGACCCGAAAGATAAATGTATGTGAACCCTGATAACCTCCTGTAACATTGTGCTGCCTTGTAGATGGTAATGTGAGTTCTCTCAGTATTTATGTTGAAATTTCTAACATTCAACCTAGTCCTTATTCTGTTAATTTAATAATAAAAGATGCTTTATCCATTTGTGCAAAGGTAAACGCAGATTGTATCTTTTTTAATGGTACGGCATAAAAAAAGTAACCCTTAAATGAAGCTGCTCTATACTATAGAGTACTTTAACATGTATAGATATCTTGTAAACTTGTATTGTGGATGTGTAAATAATACGTTCTTTGGGTTTTTAACACCGCATGTAAAGTCAAAATAAAATATTCCAATGTACTGAGAGTGTAATTTCATTATTGGTGCAGCTGGTTTTAGGTGTGTGGTCAGGATTACAATGGAGGACGATCTCTGCTTACCTTCAGTAGCTCAGTGAGGAAGGCACGGAGCCATCCAGCCGCTCATCAGCCGAACGGGAATTGCGGACGTGGAGGTGACACACACCGGAGTCCTTTGTTTTCCTTGCAGCCACACGCTGACATGTGTGTTCTCGGGGAGCAGTGAGGGTCTGTAGGTGACTTTCAGCCTCCTGAGGTAAATACAAAATGCCCAAGTAACCAGCGTGCAGTGGCAGAGTACAGTACAGAGCCAGGGCTGCCCACATGGCACGCCAGCGTGTTGCACTGAATTTGAAAATGTGTCCTATATGCCCATATGAAGCCTTTATTGGAGTTTGATCCACGTTTCACCTGGGCAAACCTTCCTTATTAAGGTAAAAAAAAAAATACCAATTTTGTGCAAATACAGCACAGTTTTGTAAGAAGGTAGTGTGTTCCTTCTAAAATGTAGAGTACAAAAGATAGAGCTAATTACCGGTAAAATTAATTCCAGACCCACATAGCGGGACATTCCTACATACTTATTAATGCTTAATAATTGGAATTCACATTTCAGGCAGACAGTAAAGCCCAGCAGAAAAATATATGCAGTATATTTAATATATGCCAACATCACGCATGATCTTAAAATGAGGTAATTTAGCATCAGAAAACAACTATAATGTACTCTTTTAATTAAAAGTTGATTTTAGATAATGGATAAAAATTATTTTTTTTATGAGATTATGCTGTCAAAGTATTAATCATTTGAAATTGCTGCCCATGTTTTAACAGTACAATGGCACCTTGTTCTATCTTATTAAAAAAAAAAAAACTATTGAAGTAAAGAAAGTATGGTGCTTAAAAAAAAAAAAAAAAGGCCGAAAAGCCTCCCAAACCTATATTGGCTCAATACATATTTTTCTAGTGCCAAAGAAAATTTATATTTCTTTTTACTGGAGTATTATATTTTTTCATTGGATGTCTTTATACATAAAATGAAGCATCAAAGACATACAGCTGTCATATGCTGCAAGCCTGTGCTGCTTTTCCACTTAAAATTAATGATGCCTTTGGCACCAAAGTGTCAGGCAGTGTGGCTAAAGGTGTTCTTCTATGGAGGGGCTGTGCCATTTGAAGCACACACCTACTTAAGTCATTTTCAGTCAGGCATTAAAAGTCATGAGAAAATTACAAATAGCTATTTTAGTGACATGTAAATGTGCATCTGCAGCACAAATCCTGGAGTATTTTTCTTTGTTCAGAAAATGTCTGTATTTTATCTGAAATGTGCCAAGTGACCATTTTCCAGAATTACGTGTTTTGGTCTATAATGAACCAGCCTTCCCTTCACCAGAGGGACGCGGTTGGCTGTACAGGTGTGGCCAGACCATCATCTCTCCAGACATCTGCTGAGCTCAGTGGTGGGTGCAAAACACTACAGAAGTCTATGAAAACAAATATTTACCATTTTTTAGAAAAAAAAGTACAAGAAAAACTCTCCCTTTATTAACAGAGAGGGAACATGGCAGCCAATGGCTAAGCAGCCATACCAGCAATTTCTAAACTGCTTTGTCTCCAATGATGATGCCACCTACGGACGCCCCATTCTGGAAGGGAACTGCAGCAATAAGGAAAACTTGGAAAGAAAAGACATTAACACAAGTTCAGTTTTTCTCCTCCAATGCTCTCTTGGGTCAATTGGTTGGTTTTAAGCATCCTAAAGTCTCTTGAAGAACAATTCACGGCCACAGTTGATGAGCACACAAAGGGTGCTCGATGTAGGCGGACAGGATCATCCTGGCAAGGGCAGGTCCCAGGCCCAGAGCACAGAGCTGGCCTGAGCACCCAGGGCTGCTGTGTGCATGGGGCAGCAGAGGAGAGACTGCTGCTCATCTCTGCCTTGCTTTGGTTTTGATAGAGAAAAATAATTTTGAACAGAACACAGACGAAGCACAAAAGGGCTGCAGGCCGGTACTAGTGAGATGATTGCAAGAAAACCAATTTGTAAAGCCGTGAGTAGTTATCTCTATGGCTGTGCTGCCAGCACAAACCTATGGCCTTTTAAATTGGGGTCTTAAAGTAATCAGAGTAGTTAGAAAAATCAGGATGCCTCTGTCTTAGTGCTGTCTTGCTAATGACTCACTCTGTGACCCTGGGAAGATTATGCAGGGTTTATGCAGTAAATGGCTCCTCAGAATGCAGTGTTCCTAGTGCAGCTGGTCTGTCTGTAGCGTTTTCCACTTAGTGCTTCCTTCTCTCTCTGTGATTCTGAGAACCAGCACGGACATCTTGCAGGTAAATAAAGGGAAGGAGAAATACCTTCCCATCTGGGAAAGGTTAGTATTTGCAGGAGTAGGGAGGAGTTGGTTGGTATTTCCCTGGGTGCCTATTAATTTCATGGCATGGAAAAAATATTTTTTAAAAATTGATCACGACAAAATACCTCATAAATGCAGCATCTGGACTTCAGCTAGGATGTGCAAGCTTTTCATATAAAAAGCAGTACCAGGAGACCAACGTACCAAGACTGCATTTGTTGTTCAAATGTCATCATATCACAGTATGAAAGAGCAAGAAACCAAAGGATTTGGAAGAAAAAACCCCACATTAAATATTTAATTAGATTGAGCTTTGCTCAGAGAAGTAGAGGTTCTCACCTTTTTATCAATCCTACTGAAGTTCAACTGGTGTGAGGGCCTGACTCTGGACCAGCCATTGCTGCCTGCTTGCAAACATTTTTGTAGGCATATGGAGTTGGCCAGACACACATCTGAAATTATAATCTGTGCTGAACTCTTGACTGAGAAACTGTTTCTACTCTGCCTGAAATGAAATTTATTGGAAGCTCTGATTTTATTAGTGCGTTCTGAATTCATCCCATGGCCTGATTTATGGCCTGCTCACTTGCTTTTTTCCTACTGTCACTAACAACTTTCCTGAGCTCTGCTCGTTAAAATTGTAACTAGATCCAAGTCCGTGTCCAAGTGAAGGCTGCTGACCAGAGTGGAGAGGCGAGAGTGTCACAATGTTTAGGTAAGTGTTGAGAATTCCTTGGGCTGCAATGGTGACACTGCGTCCTCTCTATCAGACTGGTGCCTCTGCCCTTCATGTCAGCTGGGAAGATTGTTGCTCAAGCTCCTGTAATGCTTTAAAGGCTAGGGAAGAAGAAAATCTACCACAGGGACAAGCTGTCCTGACCGTTTTCAGGAATGATCCCCATTTGTCAACAAAAAAGGCAGTTTATGACTGAAAAACCTGAATGGCAAAAAATAAAAATCTCAACCCCCAAACCGACCTGCACACACCTTGCTGTCCTTGCTCCGAGAATCAGAAGCGATTTTTCCAGGTCAGACTCTCACTGACTTGCACAAAATTGAGCCAAGAGTAACAGTTCTCAATGAAGGCTCTTCTGCAGGATCATACCTGGCTGTAATAGCTGTCTTGTAATTCTTTCCAGTAGCTGACCTTAACCATTGGCAGAGGCAGACCATGAGCTCACTGGTTTGCTTCTGCAGTGGCATGACAGCCTTTAACATATGTCTGTTCCTGCACAGAAGTGGACGGCTGCCTAGTAAGAGAAGAAAGGTGGCAATTGGCTTTTAATTTGGGTCACTTCAAGCACAGGGTTATTTCTCAAATCTTTGATTTACAATACTGGCTTCACATGAGGAAAAAATAATCAAAAGCAGATGAATCATAAAAGCAATGCACAAGCTGGCTGCACCTTCCTTTTCTGTGCAATGAATATCCATCTGATTACTCCGATTTCCCCAGGAATACACGTTGGTCAATTAACAGCCTGAGATTTTTTTTTTGTAACGGACTAATGGCAAATATTTATAATCAGGCCGTGCTGTATAACCACAAATGGCCATTAGTCACAGGTTATTGTGCCTGGCCAACGATTAGGTGAGAGAAAAGCACTTCCAGTATTAATGCTGCATTTGAGAATTGATTTCTGTGAAAGCTTGTGCATGCAGCTCTGACATTCAGTCTCTGTCACCGTTAGCGTGGGTGAAATACTGACTCCATTGAAGGAGGTGGCAGAGCTGCATGGGGCCAGGCCTTCACCCTCAATCACTCAGACGTTCCCTGAAAGCAAATGCTAAGGAGGTGTGAGCAAGGCCAAACCAAAATGGGAAGCACATTTGCAGAAAAGCATTTGCTGCAACAGGACGCAGCCCCAACATCATCTCTGGTCACGTGTGTTTGGTCAAGGCTTCACGGTAGGAAAAACGCCTCGGCAGGAATGGCCTGTTATTTCTGGTGGCTGGAGAGTTTTCCAGCAGGTACTGCTAGGGAAGCTGAACTGTCTTGCTTAGGCCAGCTGACGTTTTGTGTGTGAAGTCCTCTTGCCATCTCTGGACCACAGTGTGTGTGGCTGTAACTCTGCTTTTAAATTCACTACAAAAGCTCAACTGGGACATAAGGTGACAAACACAAAGCTCCCAGGCATGAGAGAAAAGCCATATTAAGGCACCACAGAGCTCACTGAGACTGCTGTAGGGGGCTGCTGGTACTAACAGAAGCAGAAGAAAGTGTTTTGTGGTGTTTGTTTCACTTCTATTGGTAGGCGTATCAAGATATCAAAATCACAGAATGATTGAGGTTGGAAGGGATCTCTGGAGATCACCTGGTTCAAGACCCCTGTTCAAGCAGGGCCACCTGGACCTACTCAAACATTCAGGAGATCACTGACCTGACCCTGGACTGAATGACAGTAAAAATGATTACTCACCCTTAAAACCCTTTCTAGGAGAAGTTTCAGATTAAGCAGGTCTTCTTGCATAAAGGTGAAGTCCTCCTTCTACCCAGGCTGAGGGGAGTTTGAATATTCTATTTTTATTGCAGCACTTACTTCTCTTTGACAAGCATAGAGTGCACATCTCAAATAGTCCTTCACTGTTCAGATCCCAGAGGGTATCTGCCGATCCTAATGCACAAGGTACCACTCTCCTTGCGAGTCTTTCATCTGAAGTGACATCATGATCAAAGGCGAGGTTATCCTGAGTGCAACACACTGTGAGAAAGTCATGTGATGTTTCAGAGCTGCTTCATTACTAGGACGGATAGTTCAGAAAGCACTTGAAAATGACATTTTACTATACATGATATTTCCCATATTACAAGCATTCCTCGCTAGTTCCTGCTGCTTCACTACTGCTGCTGCAGTACTTGGTAAAAGACTGGATTTGCTCTTCCACTGGAACAAAACTCCAGGTAGAATTTCTCCCCATAGTCTGAGGGAGGGAATATGTCTCAAAAGGCTCTAACTACAGCAGATATTCCAGGCAAGGAGGGAGAAAATATCACATTAGACAAAAGCAAGATCAGTTGCCAAAAATATACTTTTTGTCACATTTCAGAAGAAAGCCATTTAGAAACCTGTCACCTCAATTTGATGGGAGGAGGGAGGAGAAAAAATTTGCCCTGAAACTGGCTGACAGAATGGACAGCTTTATGATGTTGGCTTCTAATAAAATCCTGCACAAATACCACCCAGCTAACAGTGTCAGCAGTTTCTATCTAAATCCAGTACAGGACCTTTTACACTCCTCCTTGTGTTCTCTGAAACATAGTTTAACTTATTCTGCACAGAACAATACCTAACTTGTCACGAAGCTGCACTTTGATATTTTAGTACTCATTTGTTTTTTCCATAGAGCCCTTCCAATGAAGGCTTCTCCCCTCTTGAACTGCTGCTTCATAGGATATTCCGCCCCATTCCCTTTTGCTTGAGATACAAAGTCAAATCAGGATCAGAGGAGCCCAGCTTCAAAATGTCAGACTGCACCTTTTTCATGCTACCCAGTCTCACCTCCAAGCTTGTCACACAACAAATGACAAGACAGAACCTTCTCCAGGATGGTTCTCTATTAACTCCTTCCTATTGAGAATGGGCTTCTCCATCTCATCAATGTAACTTGGGTGTTGACATTTGCATCTCTGGAAATTTCCCCAAATCTCCATCAAACACCCATAAGTAGCTTGTCTGTAACAGGGTCAGGTAGAGCAGTGGGGTGACAGACCCACATCAAACCAGGAATCTGAAAGCAAGTCTGGAAAACCAACAGAAACCAGCAGAAGATACATGTCTAAATACCACTCATGCCTTTGAAAATCCCCTCAGCTGTTAGGCCTATTTAATCCTCAGTCTCTGTTCAGACATTAACAAAGACGCCAGCTCTGATGTGCAACATTGACCCTGTAGACATGGGAAAGAACCATGGCACCTCTGGACAGCAGACCAAATCCCCTAATCCCAACTCAAAGAAGCTACAGACACCAGCCAAGGTAATGCCTCTTGATGACAACAGGATTTCCGCCAAGAACCACAGACCTATGAAGTCCCCAATACCTTATTTAAGTATTTCTGAACTATCCAAAGGTACAGAATGTGTCTCCATTTTGGGGGTTACTTTCCTTGCTGGGTTCCTTTGCTGTTATGGCTGTTGTTTTAAAATAAAGCAGTTCTGCAATACTAATAAATCTGTGTGGATTTTTTCCCCCTAAGATTATTACAAACGTTGACATTAAATGTACTAGCCTGAACTCAGTTTCTGTCTGATTTAATAAATTTATGCCATCCAACCAGCAATTTTTTTTTTTTCATTAACCCTGGAGGTTAAATGGAAGTTTACTAAAATGAGAATATGTTAAATGAATAATTTCTCTTGGCTTCTTTCAGGAAGTCTCTCTCTTACCCCAATAATCAGTTCAGCTGCAAAGAGATCAATAAGGTCTTTCAATTCAATGAGTAGAAGGCATACATTAAAAAGTTGGTAACAAACCTGATAGACTGGAGAAGATATTACAGCCTATTATGGGCTTTTTTGACACTAAATCTATCTGCTAAAAATTCTCAAGAAAAGGTTACTGCCCATACACTAATATTGCCAAATGGCATAATTTGTTAGTTTTGCTTGAGAAGATTTCCTGGCATTTATCCACAAACACAAGTCTTGTCTGTTAAATACTCATTACAGGAGAAAGCAGACTTTTAATCCTGAAACAAAACAGCTTTAGAAGTCAACCATTCTTGGGCCTTCCCGTCCCATAAATGGGCACACAAGGTTATCCCTCCCAAGACCACAAAATCCCAGTTAAGAATCCTCCCTTTCCCCATTAAGGAGACTCCCAACCTAGCAGCTCACCAGGTACACTGCACATACCTTCTTGCCACTCTTGTTAGGAACCTCTCTCTTCGTACCAACTGTGTTTTGCTCGCCCCGGGAGGGGTCACTCAAAACAGCTCAGCACAGGTTCGGCTTGTGAGCAAAGATTAAATTCACGGTGATTTCATGTCAGGCTCACTGAAGGACATGGAACAGTATAAAACCCTCCAGTTACATATTACATTCTCTTTTTGGCTGTAATTATACTAATAGTTTCAGATCATTAAATAGAGCCATCATCACACTTCTAATAATTTCTTAAGCCCAACTTGCAGACTCAAAAGGAAAAGGAGTGAGTTTTCAAGAGAGTTGAACTGTAACAAGAACGCAGTGATAGCGCCCACAGCAGAGCACCAGAGCTGTGCACTCCCAGAGGAGCAGCCAGTGTGTTTACATCCAGCACAGGAGGCAGAGCTAATGTGTTAGGAGAATTTCTTGCCAGAGAGTCCCATGGATTTAAAACCCTCAGAGAGACAAAAGTCTTGGTTTATTCCCATGATATTTCGGTACAACAGAATTCACCTAATAGATTATTTCTGGATACGTTTGGCAGGGCTCTGCCAACAGTGGTTCAGGTCTCATCACAGTCCTGAGTTTTCCTCAGTGGCCCCATTTTGTTCCTATTAAGTAAACAAGACTAGCACTCAGAAAAGTGCTCAAAGTAAAGCGCTTTATGTTAGGTCCCTGACTGAAATAAGCATTTCAATTAGATTCATTAAGTAAGTTATTACTTGTTAATTGAATAGCAACAGACTGCTAAGGATCACTTATTGAGGTCTAATAAGTATGTAAGAGTGAAATCTACTCTTCATGTAATTCCATCAGCAATAAACTAGTGTAATTAGCTTCTTACTAACAAACTTAAATTGTGGGGAATGTTGAGGCAGATAATTGGCACTTAGGAAGATACCTATAGTAAGTTAGTGCAGTATCAATTAACATACTTATGAAATGTCAGTTTAAACTGAACAAATAATTGATATCAATGGGCTTGGGTTACTTAGTTAAAAGATATCTAAGTACTTAAACTTTCATATTCAAAAAGAAATTAAAACAAATCTTCTTACTGCTCTTTTAAAAAAATATTACATATGCCTCATTTTCAGGTGTATAACCTATGAATTACCTGCAATAACCACAGTAGGGACTCTGGGGTGCTGGCTATGCACAACGACACTTGTGGGTTCAAGGTTTGTCCAGGCTGCTGTTTGCTCACGAGCCTGCTTGCCTCTGACCCCTCACTCCCTCACAACCTCTGCAGGTTATGGAGCAACTAATTTTCACAAAATTGTGCTTCCAAAGGCATGTTAGTCATCTGGGGACCAGCTAATCCCTACTCCTTGCACTTCAGGAGATTTGACCACCATAGGACCTCACCCCATTTCCAGTTTGATTAAATTAAGGTTCATACCTTATGACTGTAAAGTCTCATTTTATACACAGGGAATTTGACGCCCCGAAGCAGTAACTTTAGTACAAAGATGACACAGAAAGATCAGAATAGCTCTGGAATCAATACCTTCCTCAGGAGCTAGTGCATATGATACCTTTATATGCCATTCGGACCAACCAATCAACCAACCTGAGCTGATGGAACCAGGGAAACATAGTAATTGTCTGGTCAGGGCAAGCAGCAACAGAACCAACTGTCATGCCTCTAGTCCTGTGATCTTATCACAGCCCATCTCTTCCTCCAAATATTCTCCAGATGTTCTGGAAAGTCTCTGCCTCCCTGTTAAAAATGGGAATCGCTCTGCTCTCTCTTTGACTCACTGTGCAGTTTGGCCAGAGGAAATGGAGCATTTTGCAGTGTCACGGAGTGTTTGGAGGACTTCTGTTTGTATGCAAAGCCTGAGCCGTCACCTCCGATGGAGGCTTTGGGAGGAAGGTAAGGAACCCTTCCGGGAGCAAGGCCAACTCCTGGTGGCAGAGGGGTTGGACTGGAGCTTCCGTGAAGGTGTTTGCCTGCAGGGAAGGGGGGGAAGAGTCATGAAGGTGGGATGGTGCCAGGGCAGAAGCCAGGCAGGAGAACTGAGGAACAGCAGGCAAGAGTCCCCAGCTGGACACCCCAGGGCATGGGGCAGACAAGGTGAAGGGAAGGGGAATACAGGGCTGGGGTCTGAGCCTGAATAAGAAGGACAGGAGGGCCAGGAAGCAGGAGGCTATTGGCAAGGGTAGTACTTGCCATTTTAAGGGTATCTGTGCAAACCAATTTTAGAAACTTCTATTTTAAACCAGGTTCACCCCTCCCCCTCCTGCCCCCCCCCCAAAAAAAACCACACACTGATCCATCATCTATTTTAAAAAATTGTCAGCATACCCCTGTCAGCTAGGAGTGTGATTTTTTTTCAGCTATGCTAGCAAAAGCCCTAACGTAGACACACCTAGAATATGAGCAAAAGGAGAAAAAAAGTTTCTTTTTGCCAATACAGCTTCTTTTGCTCAGGCAACTGATACGAGCTATATTTTTGCAGGGTTTTTTCCTAGTGTAAGCTTCTGCACTCTGAGTGATTGCACTGTCAGTGCAGCTCTGCACTAGGTTCAAAAAAGGTGTCCAGAAGACCTTAAATTGTGTTGAGGAAAGGACAGCACCCAGCACTGTGAAATCCTGTCAGTGCCTGGAACTGGTTGTTATGGGTGCAATAAAAATACAAAATAATAATTAATTCCAAGCCCAGCATTCCCAGGTTCCAGAGTAATGGTAGCCAAATTTTTCTCACTTCCGCAGCCTTCTAAGCAGCAGCTTCAACCCACTGCAGCACTGCAGGTAATCAATGTCTTCTTAGAGTAAATCATATCCCAAAACTTAGAGCTGGCTCAGTGTCCAGAAGCTGAGAAGGACTTTCCTGTATGAATGGAACAAAACTTAAGATCTAGGGGAAAAGGCAATCTCAAATTATAAATAATGCAGAAACTCCAACATACCTTTTAAAGCTTCAGTCCCCTTATAATTTAATGTTTGAAATGCTATGCTATTCCTTTGAAAGCCTTTTCTCTCTCCACTGCTGCTGATGGTCCATCTTCCTAGACACTTGAATAATGTCTCTCTTCCTCTTGTAACATCTTCTTTGACTACTCCTCATGCATAGTAATGCTAATAATCTTGCAGCTTTCAGTGACATTTTTCTTCCTTTAAATGAAAGCCTGGTTTTATGTAGGGCTGTTTTGTTCAGTACCTTGTCTCCTGCATGGCCCCTTCACCGCACAGGGTACCTGTGTACATACAAATGTCTATTTACTGCTGCCCATTATGAGCTGTTCATGTTCCATTTAGCAGCATGCAGGAGAATCAGACTAATTGATTACCTATATTGTATAAATTGTAGCAAAGCAAAATTGATACAGTCCAAATTAGCTTGCTATTATGTTGAATATTGTAAAAATATATATGTAAGCATAATCCCTCCCAAAAGAACTTATACCATCGTTAACTGGGGACCTTTTGCATGTGAAATGACTTGACACCCAGCAAATTATGCGGCGGATAATACCATGTGCAGTCATGTAGAAGGGTATATTTTATACTACCTGACCACCACAGAGTTTTACAGTTCTTTCCTCAGAGAAGATGAATTCAGATTCTATCACCTCCTAAATGTAATAACGTAAATATGGACAATAGATAAGTATTAAGCTCATTTGTCAAGGGAAACCAGGCAATTCACCTGAGGTCATGAAGCGAGAAAGGACGAGAAAAGCAAATAGAATCCACAATTTAACTTCTAGTCCAATCCTGTAACTGGTAGGGACCACACTAATGTGTTTTGTGCTTCTAAGTTATTTTTAAGCACCTTCTCAGCCATCATTAAATGTTAAAAGGATCTTGTATCTTTTGGAAAGGGTGCAGTTGAAGATCCTGGCTATTTCCAAAGCTTCCTGAAATAGAAATCCTCACGTGTAAATGGCCAGTATAGAATTTCAAATGCATTTTATATAAATAATTCTGGTAGGAAACCTGGACTAAAATCATTCTAATGACTTTGATACAAGTGCACAGTTGGTCTATGAAATTGCAGCCACTGCAAAGAGTAATCACATTAATCTGAACACTATTCCAATGGCAGCTGACAAAGAAATGAACACCAAACTAGTCAGCTCTGTCCTCTCCTGCTTATTTAACCAGTGTTCCTGCTGCATTTAATATTATCACTCTAAAATCCAGAGAGAGCCCTTCTCCTTAGATACAGTCTTGAAACAAGGTCCTACGCTGCATTCTCAGAAAGAGTCACACACTATTAAAACATAAGGAGCAAATTATAAACAGGAGCTCAGGGTGAAACCTGCAGACACCTTCAGAACACTGAACATGATTACAGCAAGTGCCATCGCTCTCTTTCCCTTTGAATTGATGTTAACAAGTAAAGCATTTTACTTGTCTTTGTTTACCAGGAGAACATAAATACTGCATAAACTACATCATCTTGCCAACTGAGCTCTGTCTGCAGGATGGCAGCTTGTTCTAACTATGTTTATACTTTGAAAGAGTTGAAAGCTCAGTGGTTGAACAGGAACAATGTGGGATGCTATATACATGTGAAATGCATTTTTCATTAAATAAGTACTTGAGAAACCCTTATATGCCTCATCTGGAGATTGCCCAAAGGTCTACACTGTTCAGCAGGATCTATCACCAACAAGTATTTCATGAAACACCTGAAGTGGGAGACTAGATCCTAGTCTGAGTAGAAGTTTCCTAAGGAATTTAGAGCCACCTTTCCTAGGAAGAGGATCACAAAAGCACTCAGGTTTTTCTGAGGTCCCAAAGCACTGCTAGACAATCGTAGGCCTTCTGAGTGTTCTGGCTTCCCTAATTTTGTCCACAGAAGCCCCTCTTGCTCATGTGCCAAGTGGCTGCTCAGAGCTTTGCAGAATCCCTTCAAGAGCCATCTGTCCCATACCTTGGTGCACTAACACCAAATCTCTGGGTGCTGGGATCCTGGTGGAGCCTTCCTGTCCCAGGTTTATCACACTCCAGGAAATACAGCATTGAAGGGCAGTGCTGTGTGAACACGAACAGTGCCTGAGAGCTTCACAGGGCGACACAGCAACTTTGGGGCAATTTCATAAACAAAAACTTCACGCTGGCTCTGAACGCCAGCTCAGCTACAGCACCAAGTGGGCTCCTCAATGGCTATTCTTGCAGAACAAACACTGAGTGATGTCAGGGGAAGTATCTTGCAGTGCTGTTTCATGGGGATAGGAAGAAGTCCTGTCCTGAGCCTCCCAGGTGGAAAGTGTAGGGACTTTGACCATTCAGCATGAGCTGATCTAAACTTAACTGTTTCAGTCTGCCTGTGGTGGGCTGGTTCTGCCTCCAGAACTGCAAGCTGGCCGGAGACCTGTTGTCAGAACCTATGGATTGAGCGTAAGGTGGAACAGTTTCCACTGGTTTTATGCAAAGTTGGAGCTGGGCTTATGAAAGAAATCACAGCATAATATCAAAATGTGTCTTTCAGTCAACCCAGGGATGAAATGCCCTTGGTGCTTTTGCCTTGCTTGAATACTCCAGTTCTGATTTCCCATTTCACATGGAAGCAAAACAAAAAAATGATATGCCTAAGCATGGGTACTCTAATACATACTGGGCTGTGGTCCATGGATTACTGAATGAAAGATTAGCATCAAGTACCACCATGCAGTGTGTAACATCTGGAAAAAAGTTATAGAGCCATTTTCATTATTTTTTTGGAAGAGAAAACTGTAAATGGTAGAAGGTATATGAGGAAATTCTAACAGATTGTACATCGTCGGGGATTCTATTTCCAGCTGTGGCAAACCTGATAATAAAGCACACTATCACCTCAAAGTTCAAACATCAGCAGAAACAAGGCTCCCCCCATGGAGAGCTTCCACGCAAGATGGGCTTTCAAAATGGCAGCTCCCCACAGGTAAGAAGCAGTCTGGATGCTTTGGAGAAAGCCTGAAAACATTTAAAGGATCAAGGTATGGCCTTGAGTGAGATTTTTTTTCTGTTTGAGGGAGGTTTTCCCCGTTTTCTGCATTAAGTAAGAGGGTGAAAACATTTTACTTATAAGAATATCCTCGATAAGCACGTATTCTTAGGAGAATAAAACGAAGATGATTAGAAAGCAAAAACGAAGGAGACAGGAGGAATTCTAGGGATAAAATGTTCTCGACTGGCTGTAGAGAAAAAAAAAAAATCAAGAGCTGCAAAACAGCAGCCCCTGTTATTTGCAAACACGTACCAAGGAGGCTGAGAATAGATCCAATGACAGCTGCAGCCTAATTGATAGGAGACTCGCCTAACAGGTTGTCAGACTGCTGCGTGGCTTCAGTCCAGGCCACGTTGCTGGAGGCACAATGTTAGAAATACTGACAAACGTTTACTAAAAATAAATAAAAAATATTCCAGGGCAAAGGGAAATATGGCTCCAAGTGACTACTTGCAAAATTGCGTTAGATCTCTAGGAAAGAGGAAAGTAAGCAGCAAAACGTGTGAGAGTCCCCCCAGGGCCTGCAGGACAGACGCAGGCAGCCTGCCAAGGCTCTCCAGGATTGTGCTGCCTGTCAGGAGCATTGGCTCTGGGTGTGCTGAGAGCAGATCTCCACAGAGGCAACAAAAATAACTACCAGATCAGCAAAGAGCACGATCAACAAGGTTGACTAGCTGCAAAACAAAATTATATTAGATATATAGAGATGGAGCTGTTTAATGGTAGGAAGAAACCACAGGGGCAAGTCTTTGAACTCTTTTTTTACTTACCAATAAAAGGATATATGGCTTCCTTGGCCAGTGGGGATGGGAAGAATTGTGAGAGAGTTGAAAGTAGGTTAGATACAGCCCTCAGCCCATCCCATGCAACACACTCACAGCCAGTCACATCTGGGAGTCTTTGAATGTATTCAGCTACATGCTAGGACAGAAAGCTTAAAAGAATCCTCGGTCTTGAGCTCCCAAGTCAGCAATGCATCCAAGCAAGCTGCAGAGCAGACAGGTGAGCAAGGAAAAGCTAAAGCAGAGGGAGGGGGGAAAAAAAAGTGAGAAGCCATATGGATGAAAGCCTGTTAAGACTGTGAAGGCTGCTCTCTTTGAAGGAGATCCAACCTTGGTAAAGCTGAGACTCTACGTGGGAGGGAAACAGCCTTCTGAAGGTAACACCTAACACACTATGAGGCACTTAGGGCAGAATTATTACTGTGCATGTGTGCACAGAGGGACCTTGAGCCATGGGTACACAGTCCTTCAGGATTTACTAGGACTATTAAACAGACAAGTAAAATCGACACCTAAAGAGAGCCCTTCCTCAGCAAGAGGAAAAAGGCGAAAAAGCCAGCACTGGCTGAGCAGGCTTCAGCTGCCCTTCAGCTCTCCTCCTTGGCTTGGGGTTACTGCACTCGACACTTCTCCCTTAATCTTTGGTTAATAGTGAAGATGAACAGCAAATTAACACATTTGGAATTCATTCCCAAAAAATACCTAATTAATGTCTATTAAAAGGAATCTCAGAACAAGCACTTTTTTAATTGGTCACACCCTGATATTAATTCCTGCCCGTGAGAATTTCCAAAATGGTTGTGAAATATCTGTAAACAATATTATGCAGAAGTAACCAAGTGATTTTGTATCACAAATAAACTCATAAACCTCTCTGTCTTCACATGCTGCAAAATAAAAGCAAAATGCACCAAGGAATCATTTGCTGCTCTCTCCTTTACGGAAAAGTGACATTAGGCCTTTATGGTCCCTGAATTAAAACTCGGAGGGCACTGAGTTTTTCCACAGGAGCATACAGAGATCTAACACAGGCCCACCACGAAAATTAATGGAGCAGCCACCTGGCTAACAACTCTCTAGGGTACGTTCCATATATGCTCCTCAGCACTTAGCAAATCCATGGGTAGCTAAGGAGAACAAGAAGATTGCTCACAAGCGAGGGCAGTCTGGATGAGTGGAGCTCACCACAGCCAGGGGTGCTGCTACATGAGAGTGAGGCACTGTCAGAAGTGGGTTTCAGAGGTAGATTTCTGCAGAAATCTGAAATCCCAGCCGGCTCATCGCAACCTCCCCATGAAAAGCAAGTACTCTTTACTAGGTGAGTTCCAGTGTAGAAGACAGGGAATAACAAACAAGACATTCAGAGCAAGGATCATGGGGAAAAAAAAAGTTGCAAAAAAAAGGGAGCCAAAATTCTTAAGAGGCTTGTGCTTGGTGGATGCCTGTGTACATACAAATACCCAGTTTATGCAGACACATCAGAAGACTTTCTGATAATTACAGGAAGAGGTGAACCTATTTGCAAGCTTTACAACCAAGCACCTCTGGATTGTGCCCATTCTGAATGTATCAAATTAAGAAAATTAAATCACACAAAACTCTGGTATGAATTCACAGCCTCAGATCTGGCTTAAAATATTAGTTACCCCATCTGCTACTAACTGTAATGAAAACCCAGTCCCTCAACTATGGGGAGTGTAAAGTCCTGGGACAGGTTAGCCTTCTGCTTCATAAGGCCCAGTGCTCAATACGTTTCAAGGTGCTGTGTGGGAGAAGAGGCTGTAGACAGGACCACTATTTTTGTATTGTTTATTAAATAGGCTCCCTGAAGAGTATACTTGCATCACATTACTGCAAGAGTGGAATCACAGCTTGTGCTGGAAACCAAGCGTCTCAGTTTTTCCTACAGAAATTTTCTGCCCCCCTGATAAAAGCCCCTGACCCAGATTGGGCGAAATCTAGAAGCATGATCCTTATTGACTTTTATAGAAAAAAGATTGAGCTCTATAATCAGCTTTTATTTAAGGCAGACATGTTCTTTTGTACTGTGTTTTTGTAACTTCACTAGACCTTAGAAAGCATTAACCTGTTTTGAATTCACAACAATACTCCTTAAATAGTGGACTTTCACCCCAGAGACTAGGGACACTGCAACACTGACCTCCCTCATCCAGGGATTTTGATCACGAGTTTTTATCCCAGAACTGCAGGTCAGGTTTAGATCTCGGCTCAGTATATGAGCACATAGTGGGAGTGAGGAGTTATTTTCTAGGGCACATGAGTCAAATGCTCCATGCTGATAGAGAAAATGGTATGGTTACTGAATGTAAAGAAGTTACTGCTTCTTTACAGCCAGCCCACTTCAGCAGAAACCTCTGTAGGAAATAATGTGGAATCACTTTCTTACTGAGCAAAACCACTGAAAGATCTTGATTATTGACAGGGAGCAGGAGATGCGAGATAGCAGAGCATGGGAATATGCAAATGCGGTTTGGGGTTTTACAATAAAAACAACTTTCTGCTTTTAAATGGAGCAAACTGTGCTTAGTCCATTTCCCCCGACAGCACAATCAGAATTTTTGAAATGCTATAAATTATTCATAAGTTGCATCTGTGTCATCCTAAGAAGCCCATCTAACCACAATGATCAAAATCCAGAAAAGGGCTGCGCATGTCAGAAGGGCATCCAAAGCCCCCCACACCAAACTGCCACACTGAATGTCAGCAAAGACATGCACATTTGAAGCTGCATCCCTCACTGGAGCAAAACTCCTGGTCAAAGGCTGCAGATATCTTCAGCCTGAAGGGGCACAGCCTGCTTCTGTATAGTTATTGGAACTTTCAAGCACTCATCTGGGCTCCTGCTATGCTGCAACCAACCAGCATTTGATTCACCTTTCAGGTAAAGAAAAGAAGTTCCTACTCTGCTCTCGATACTATGGTTTATAATTAATTTATAACTCAATTTCAAGTGATTTGACTTCCCATTACCATTATTCAAGGCTGACAGACAGCAGGCATTGGGACCCCAGGCTGACCACTTGTTTACCATTCCTGGTGCTCTCCAACATAGCAACAGAATTGCTCGGGAACATCCTCTTTGCAATTTGAGAACTGCAGTCACCAGCCGTGTCCCTTTAGCAGGGTCACACTTTCTTTCTGCTATGAGAGTAAAACTCATCTCTGTGGGATACTATCCAGGACAAGACTGTGTGAAGAACTCCCCAGAGCCACAGTGCCTTACATCCCCACTGTCCATGCCAAGCATATTTCTAGCATTAAAACCAAATCCCAGCACAGATATGAAAACCCCACTCCCTACTATAAAAACCCCACACAGCCCTCTGTAGTCCAAGTGACTGTTGTGGGGAGGTAATACATGACGCAATTAACTGTTCATGACTGGCAATGATTTCAAGCACTACTTGGAGGAACATGGAGGAAGAGCAAAAAAATTATACGGCAAAGCACTGCTGCCATATCCTACATCATCATTAGCACAACATTCTACCTTTGTCCTTTAGCATTTTTTTAGGATCAGTTCCTCAGGTTTTACGAAAGCAAACAGACCACGAAACCAAGCCCAAATCAAGTCCTTACTCACTATCATAAACATTTCCAGGTGCACACATTTTCCTCCATCAAAGAGGAAGAAGCTCTGTACTACCAAGGACACCAACAGAAGAGCCTCCAACACAGCCCCGACTGACACCGACTGCTCCCCAACTAGCAAACCACACTCTCTGTGCACCACTGCAATGGCCTCAAAGGCACTGGGCAGTGCTGGATCAGAGCCCTTCTTCATTCTTCTACAGTCCTCTATGCAAAGATTAAAAGTTGTATATTGTCCGTCAATATTTTGGCACCAGCTGTAGGGCTGGAGTCAAACAGCTTTTGTTTGGCTGCTGTTCACCACTCCCCAATTAGTGGTTTTGCTAATCATGCTAATAACAGCTGCTTTGTCAAGAAACATTTTTTTTAATCTCTGTCAATTCAAATAGACTTTGCTAATCCTCCAAGCCAGGCAGGTCACAACCATTTCAGAGGAACCTTTTATACTTAATGCTATCAGAAAGTAATGCTTTACCTGAATTGCTGGTATTGGAACTCTTACTGTTCAAAATATTCAGCTATGGACTGTCTTGCTCACAGGTCCTGTAGCATTAGAGAGTACAGGTTCATTGCAAAAGTTCAAGTGCCACATAGGAAGATTAAGCATATGTGCCTATTAAGCATATGTGCTAAACATAATTTGTACAACTTTGGTCTTAAAAGACACACCTAACAGCCCATTAATGAACGAGTTGTCACTATTATTATTCACTGAAAGCAAACACTGTGATAGGGTACAAAGGGAGATAAGATGTACACCTTGCCCCTGTAAATTACAAAAATTCAGTCACTTCACTTCGCTGAAGAACACGAAGGGCCTCATGAAAAAGTGAGTGACAGTTGCTGTAGACCATGCACGGAAGAGTTTAGTGGCAAACAGGTGCCTTGGGAAGTCATAAGGCTATGAAAACAGACATGCAACCGTCAATGCACAGCAATTATAATCAGTTAAGACTTAACCTGATGATAAGTGGAAGGCATTGACAAAACAAGAAGCCTGAAACTGTGAGAAGACAGACAAGTCCTTGCCAATCTGCTGGTCCAGTTTCCTGGCTTTTAACTCCCACCCTTGTGGTGGCCCAGGTTGACTGACTTTGAGAAGAGTGCTCATGACTTAGGAGACACTGGATTGTGGATGAAGCATAGTAATAACCACAACCACCCAGTTCCCAACAGGGTCACCAGCTACTGCTTTTGCTTGGCCCTGTTTCGACAGGATCATCATTTAAATGAACAGCACAGAGGGTTAGCAAAGGAAAGACAACCAAGACATTGAGGTCTCTTCTACATGACCTCAGCAACGTTCTCTGCCCCATAAGTGTTTTAGTCCCTCATTGGTAAACAAGGGCCGAGCAGAGGGAGAAAGTGCTGTGTGATAACCCAGTGAGAAAACTGTCACTTTGAAGGTGTCCTGCAGAAGGAAGCATATTGTAATATACCCATTTTAACATACAAAGTTTAATTCTGTTTCAAATGTCTATGTCTTTCTACTGTCTAGCATAACAAGATGATTATGGATCACCATTTTATCACATGGATATATTCCATCGTTCTACACTACAGCAGTAACTTACTGTGTGTAGTATGACCACTATGACTACGTTTCCCAGAAAGATTCCCAAAGAACAAAAACCTGTTAATTATTGAAACTATTTTCTCCACCCGTGTCAATTCACTTAATCCTATGTACAATTCAGCAAGCTTTAATCCTTCTGCATATTTCCAATTCACCAATATCACCCTTTTAGCTACTGCATTTGCTCTTAATAGAAATTTTCCCTTGTGGTTCATTTATATTCAAGAGATTATTCAGGTCACCCAGTGCAAATATTTTTGGATCATTGGCGATGTCATTGTCCAGAATCATATTCACTCTATTTCCTCCATTCCCAGAGTGAATTTACCAGGTATGGGATGTTGAAAAAAACCCACTCCTTATTCATCTCATATTTAACTGAAGAAGCAAAACAGAAAATAAATGAAGTCTGATTTGCATGAAATCAAGCATTCTGTATCCTAGTGTTGAATAAGAACACAGACATTCTTGAGTTCTTTCATGTCTAGTTTCTATATTTAATTCATCTCCTTGTCACCTTCTGTTGAATTAAAGGAATGATACAGTAAGTTTTCCATAACTTAATATTTGCCACCTTGTCTAGCTATTAACCCCACTGGAATAATACTGCCTTCCTGCTAGCTGCAGATGCTGCATTTTTCTCTAAGTGTACTCACAACCCTTAACAACCAAATGCAACTTAACCTGTTGAAAAATCCACAGCAAGAGGTAAAGGAGGGAAGCACATCCTCCCTTTTGGCTTCCCAGCGGAGAGCAGCACTGCATTTATATTTTGCAGCTTCTGCTTCAAACAGAGGACATTGTGCTCCTTTGCTCTCTGGTGCACTTTGATCCCCCAGGCTGAGCGGTGCCTTCTCAGCCACTTCCAAACTCTGCAGCAGAGATAGCCCCAGACAAGCCTGTCTCCTGGAACTGCCAAGTGACAGATCAAAGCCAGAAAATTGCCCTTGTTTCCAGCGCTCCTTCTGCAGTTAACACTTTGCGCTCTCCCCTTCAGGCACCCGAGAGGCCTCTCTGGCTCCTCCAAGTAAAACGTTGAGCCTGAAGTCCTGTGGGTGAGAGAGACAGCCCCAAACAGACCCCGAAGGGTCCAACAATCAGACGATGTGCCAAGTCACATGAAATTACCTCCCTTGTTTCTCTTAAAAGAGACAACGGAAATTAAATGCGAGCTGAGAGCAGGGCCGTGTGTACCCCCTATTCCTTATCCGGCCCCTTCTAGACATTATTTACAGCAGCACTGGAAAGCTGGAGCCTGCCTTTAAGAGCTCACTGAAGAAGGCAGTGGGAACCTTTCCAACGACTCTGTGGCCTTGCTGAAAATTGCTGAGGTTTGGTCTGTGCTCCTTTAAGGCTGCAGTGAGAGTGTGAGTGGTGGGACACAAGGTAGACTGAAACTGCAGTTAAAGGAAGGAGTAGGGGGAAGGGACATGACACCAAACTATTCTCAAAGTTGAGAAAATAATAAGTTAAGGGGAAAAACAAACAAACAAACACCTTCCAAGCAGTTTTTTCAACTTTAAAGAGCAGCTGCAGCTGGAATGGTGCCAACTGTGCAGACTCACTCAGAAGACACAGGCTGAACATCACAATAGCTTTGGGTATTGATGGTTTTAAGACCTGAAGAGCTGGAGGATAGTCAGTGTTGCCTTTTCCAGCCCCTTAACCCTCAAGATGCTGCATGGGCCAAGGAATACTTACTGCCACAAGAAGCACAGGTTTAAACCTAGCACAGCCAGCTCAGCCCTTCCTCTTGCACAGACAGATAATTTGAGCATCACACAATTCATTGAGCGTGGGCTGTTCAGACACAGCATTAAAAATGGAGTGGAATGGCTTTACAGCATTTTTCTAAGTGTGTCAATTTGCAATAGAAGTCCTGGATAGACACTCCCCATCTCTCCATTCCTTTGTAACATGCTGGATGAGATGGCTGCCACTACTGCCATGTGGCAGATTTCTGTGACCTATCAGGATGAAAACAGCTGCATAAACATAAAATGACAGATAATCACAAATGCCTGCAATCTTCAGATAAAGGCAACACACAGAATAATAGAACTTGCTTAAATTATATGATTGTGATTTAAAAATGCAGCTTCTGACACTGCTGTTCAGATGGGCAAACTTTATTCAAAGGTAATCTGTTTGTTGTGGGTCCATGTCTGTCCATGTTTTTATTTAAAGAACACTTTGCTACACTGATTTCACATCTCCTGGACTAAAAGAGGGATTGCCCAGTACCACAGTCACCCTGGTATGAGGGAGAATCTTTAAAAACGGCCATACAGGAGGAGCAG
Organism: Oxyruncus cristatus; assembly: GCA_013399855.1. NCBI lineage: Eukaryota > Metazoa > Chordata > Aves > Passeriformes > Cotingidae > Oxyruncus > Oxyruncus cristatus. The sequence continues at coordinate 1,655,909 of VXAY01002056.1, forward strand.
CACTGCAAGCCTCCAACTAGCACAGCAGAGGGACTTCAGGGGCATGTTAATTAAATCACTCCAGGCAAGGGTAGAGTGACATGATGCTGTGCTGTCACCCAAAGCCTCTTTCACCCTAGGGAACCAGGTATCACTAGCACAAGTGTTGCTGGGCTGGTGTGGGCTTTAGTGAGGAGACTGATATATGTTTTCCTACTGCAGTCAGACAAACACGAATAGCATTTCCTGTATTACTTCCTCTGCTTTGAACCTGGTGTGGAAACTTCATCTGCTTTTTCCTGATATGAAGGGAGAGAAACAAGGAGATGAATATCTAGAAAAGCAGCAGGACTACAGTAAGAAAATAAAAGAAGACTCGAGAAAAGAAAGCAAAAGCAGACTGAATGGCCCAAACTTGCACAGTGGTCAGTAAACTGAATCAGGTACTGTGAGAGTCACTAGACAGAGAGTAGAAATATCTTTTAAAACAGTTTTGTGTGGTTAACACATGCAATGCAAGTCCCCAAAAGAAGGGTCTTCTACAGGTGGCTTCATTTCCTTATTCCAAGGGAACCAGCAGAGCTCAGCAGGATAGGGCAGCAAGGAAGCCAAGAGATTAGTAGAGACTGAACAAAGCAAAAGGACAGGGGGTGGAAGAGAAGGAGATGGATGAGAAAGGGAATATTATTTTGTAGAGCAATACAGTACTTTTCTGGGTCACAGCCAGCCTCTGAACGCACCTTAAACTCCTATTTCCCATTCTCTCCCAGCTGGATAGATAATTGCCTGACTATAGAAATATATTAATCATTTTTATGTCTGTGATCTCCAATGCCAGCACAAGGAGTGCTGTTAGACAAAGCTACGTCTCACCATAGGCTACAAGAACAGAACAGGACCCCCTTCCCCTCCTGTATTTGAGATCAGTCTCTGAGAAAAGCACAGGAAACATCAAGAATTCCCAAGGATCGATGGGGTAAGATATTCCTATGGTTTCAGACATATATATTGTATTCCTTCCCCAAGCCTTTCATACGCAGTCTGATTTATTAGCCTTAGTCAGCATTCTGTCTTGAAGACCTGCCAGGAAAGCACAGTGGGATGAAACATCTGGTAAATTTGCTCAAATTCTATTATGAAATATCTTCAATTCAAGTTTCAATGAAAAGTAAACAAGTCATTGTCTTTAAAAAGTGATTTGCTTTGCTGTCAGAAAACCCTGGCAATCAGCAGTAGGCATTAGTCCTCTTCTCAGGGCTGTCAAGGGAGAATAGCTCCAGTTGTGAACCATTCTGGGTCAGCTAGAAGATCAGCAAAATTTGGCTTGTGCACCAGTTTCTGTTGTGTCACTGCCATGCAGTGACATTTGCTTACACTTTAAGAGCATCTGGGGGATGTATAGAGAGCATGGGACACAGCAGGCTCCCTCTCCCCTGCAGGGCAGGGGGCTGCAGAGACTCCCAGCTCAGTCAGCACTGAGCTGACTCCAGATTTGTTTGCAGTTTGACAATGTGCAGGTTCAACCCCAGAGCCAGCTTGGGGATTTCTAACACAGTGCAGCGTAGTGCCTTGCAGATGTCACCAAGTGAGCAATTGCAAACTGTGGTGGTAAACAGGTACAGCCTGTTGAGCTACAGACAAGAAAAGGAGGTACTTAACAAATGCTCTGTGTTCTATTTCTCCATGCTGGCTCCACATATATGCAAATCCATTGGCCCAAAACTCCCACATTATCCTTCCATGTAGGGCAGGGGCCAGAGGCCATTATTTCAGTCTCTAAATTGGAACAACACCTATAGAGAAGCTGCCCTTAGTTTCTGCAGGTGAATTCCAGCCCTTCTCAATCGCTTGGGCTGTTTGTAAAGAGAGGTGAATGTCCCGCACCAAAGGACTCTTCGGGGGTAGTTTAATTTCCACAGAAAAGCAGCTTTAATAAGTGGATGTGCTGCAGGAAAAGAATGTATTGGGGGATCAAACTACAGCACTCAACTGTATTCGTCCACAGGGGTTATTTTTTAATTGGTGAGTAGCCCTTATAGAGCCATCTGACTTTCCTACATACCTGTGGTGCATGGTATATTTGAGACACATTTAGCTACAAAAGGACAAATCAAAAAGATGGTGAACACATTATAGGTCATTACAGAAAACAGAACTGCATTAAGAACTAGTCCATCTGTAGGGGAGCAGATACATGTATTTATGGCAGGTTGTGCACTGAATGATGGTATAGCAGAGAATATGCTTATCTGTGCAATCCACACAACACACTGTCTTGCAGTCAACACATTCCTACGTGCGCTGGCATGAGCTATTCGAAACTGATTTTCCATTTATGCCAATTCTCATGTTACACCATGCCAGGCTGCTGGAGCTTGGACACTGAATGAGGCAAATCCCTGCCACCCTCTTTGGCTCAGGGTAACTTCAGGACAACACAAAGTACTTGGAGTAAAACAAGATAAGACATAAAGTGAAAAAAACAAACCAATTAGAAGTGCCGTCAGAGATGGAATTTCTCTGGGAATGTGTGATATAACTGGAGAAGGTTTTAAAAGTGCTGCAGACAGTAATGTTGCTGCCAAAAAGAAAGCAGCTGTCAGAGCAAGGAACTTTTTCAGGTCAGGGCTAGTCATGAAGAAGATGACATTTTTTGCAGTTCTCATTTAATCTGGGCAAAGAAGGCTGAGTGGGGAGAGGTAATACAGAGACAGGAGCAGAGCTGCAACCACAAAAGATTAAAACATCTGAGAGTTGTGTTTAGAAACAGTCTGCAAAAGAGGCTTCTGGCAACAGAGAGAAACTTTGGACCAATTCAATAGCAAGGCACCAGTCTCAGCTGTAAGGGGGTACTTCTCAGAAAGCCACTCGAACCTGCCATGGAAAGGAAGTCAGTCAGTCAAGACCAGAAATGAGGGGAGAGGACAGTCCTCTTCTGTTGCAGGCAGGAGAGAGAAAGTAAACTATGAGGAAAAAAGAGACTGGAAGCAAAAAGGTGCAAGGAACACATAGCTGAAGCTGAGTGAAAAACAACACTTCAAGTTACAGACAATGCCTATCATTTGAAGAAGAAGCACAAGAATGTGGAGGAGCTCATTTGAACGAGATCACAGCATGGAAATCACAGGAGTGCCAGAAATAATGACTTCAGCAATGAAAGAACCACCATAGATAAAAAGTAAATGGGTAAAAACCCCTCCCATTTACCAAGCAGGACCCTTCGCTAATGCCCACTGGGGGAGGATGTGAATTGCATGCTTGAATAAATAATGAACTGGGAAAGAAAGAATATGTGATAAATAGTGCCATGGAGAAAAATACACACCCCAGGGTAAAACACATGCCAAGGTCCTGGTCTCAACAGGGTGAACCAAATGTGGGCATAGTAGGGCAGAGCAGCTGGGGATGCTGTGTGGGGCAGGCTGACTGCTGGGCTGGCAGGCACTTCCAGAGCTCTGCCGGAAACCAGAGACAAAAGCAGGGAGGAGGAGGAGGGATGAGACAGATAACAAAGCCATTGCAGACTGTCTCTATGGGGAAGAGCCAAGACTGGAGGCACACTGGTCAGCCAGTACACAAAAGAGATGGAAAACTTTTACTTCCCCGGAGAAGTGTGTAAGTAAAGTTGCCACAAAGATAACCGTAAGATGGGATTAAAATATTGTCCATTTCACATTGTAGTGAATTGTGTTTTGAACAAAGGGTTTTCCCCACAGAAAAAAACCAACCAACCAAACAAAAAAAACAACAAACAAACAAACAAAAAAAGCTCCCTGCAAAAGTGTAACAGAGTGCACTTTCAAAATGTTAATATTAAACAAATGGTTACCGCCTTGTTCAAGATAACATAATTCCCCTCTGCCAAGCAGTGCTACCAGAGCAAATCATGCCTGTCACCTACTTGCCCATTCTGATATGGCAAGGGACAGCTGCAATCACACTGCCCCAGGCAGTCTGCAGGAGCCTCTCTCTCTGTACCTCTTCCTCACCTTTCTACCCTGCTAGGAAGAAAAGGCCATGAGGTAAACTATCAGAAAGTACAAGCTGTCAGAGGCCTCCTTGCCATGGCTGCCAGAATTCACCCTGATCCAATGGATCAGCAGAAATCTAACCTCTTCCAGGCTCAGAGACTCTGGGAAAGAGCAGCAGGGATAAGGATATGGCCACAGGGAGAGTAGAGAATAACTGTGAGAGGGCTGTGAACAGTGATGTGGAACAGATTTTTATCTCCATGACTCCCATCAATGTGGGAGCCACCTCCTCGCTCCAGTTGTCAGGCTGGGCTCTTGCAAGCACCTTCTTTTGTGGTTTTCTATAGCTGCTATCTCAACAGAACATTGTTTTCATTGCTTTCCCTATAATAATTGTTTATCCTAATCAAAGTTAATGATGAATGATCAAGAAAATACAGCAGACAAGAGGAGAAAGAAGTTTAGTACTCTGAATAGGCTTTGGTGATCACTGGTAGACTGCTCAGGGGTGCAGCCCCAGCCATCACAAAACATCCCCTCAGCCTCTGATTTCCCTTCCTGAGCTTGCAGAAGCCTCTGGAGTTGAGCTGCCATGAGCAGTGACAAGGTAAGTGGGAGGCAGGATAGAGAACAGAAGGGATGGGCAAGCTGTATTTAATTTCCTTTGTTCCTTCTAAAGCTACTGTTGCCCTGCTCTTCATCTTTCTCCCCTTTCCTCTATGACTTAGAAACAGAAAAGTTTGAATAACAGGGAAAAATACTTTAAAATGCTTTAGGGATATAATCAATATCAATTAATGGATTTTTTTTGCCCCAGGGAAGCACTGACTCCACACTTCCTTCTGTCTTTTCTTGCAGTCCCAGGCCTTTTGTTCTCTGGCAAAAGCTCCCCATTGAAGTGCATGGCATTTTCTGGGCACTATATCTTTGCAGCAGTGTAATTTTTTTGATAGTCACTTGAATAATCAGCAGTCAGTGTTAAAATACAGCATTGTACATTGACACCCCTAACCCTCAGGAAGCAGGCAGAAGATGAAGAGGGAAGCCTGCAGTTCTTACTGGCCTCATTTTCTTTCCTTGAGAACCAGCTCTTTCTTTCCTACATACAAGTATCTCACACAGTTAAGGCCAGCCCTAGTTATCTATAGCCAGCTCTTGTTCCCATCCCTAATATCATACAACTGGAGCACAGGGGCTGTTTAGGCTAGTAAAGGAATAACGTGGGCTTCTAAAATTGTCCCAAAATTAGTTGTTTGCACAACAGCTAGAGAGGTATTCCAAACCTGAACATCTCTTTAGATGTGGTAGTACTTAAAAAGATCTGTAGAAATTTCTCATTTGCAGGTCTAAGTTGATTTGCCAGACATTTACCACAAAGCCAGTAAAGAAGCTGTCTGCGTTAGGTCCTACCCTCTCAATATCAGGATGCATTTTGTAAATAATTTAACATGACAGAAGAAATTAAGGAAGGAAACACAGAGCCAAGTCTGAAGGAAGGGAAGACTGTTCTCTTATCACAGCTGAAACCATTTACATTTGTTACATGTAGTTATATTATTTTTTAAGTACTCAGCTTTTTTCAATACTAATTCAAGCTTGCTGTTTCTTGCTGACAGCCAGCCACATGTGACCCCCTGTTCTTTATAAACGTTACACACCGTGCAAGATGATTATGTGGTTGCAGACAATGGGCTTTTTTCCTTCCTGCAAAACTAAATTCTATCAGCCTGAACCACTGGCTTGCTGCCTCCTCTCCTGCTCTGAACTTGCAGTGTCAGAGGCTTAGTTGTAAAGTATTCTTCCATGAGGAGTGTGTCTTAGTGGTGGATCCTTCTGCTTCCCTGTAATTTCAAGCTATTATTTCATCCTGTCTTCTTCCAAGAGTACAGCTGATGCCACCAAAAGTTAAACTGAAAATCAGGAGAGGTGATAATCTCATCTGAGACCATGTAATGTCTTTCAGAGGGCTTGTGGCAGTACTGTCATACTCCTTTAGTCTTCCCTACCTGGTAAGCAGGAATCTTCAAACCACGCTTGCTAAGCTGCATCACAGTGCTTGTGGCCCATTGTGACAGCATTTAAGATAATATAGTCACAAAAAGTGGTAGATAGTGACCACAAAGTGGTGGCATTTTTAACTCAGGAATTTCTGGTTCTGCTTTTGGGCTCTGCAAGCACATATAGAGGCCTGATCAGGAGAGACTCTGAATTGCCCAGCAAGACTGTGAAACGGGATGCTCAGAACTCCAGGCAAGACACTGCATACCAAGCAGAAGCTGACCCAGAAATCACAGGGATGGGGCTAAGGCTGAAACGGAGGGGTGAAATGAGGCCAAATAGAAGCTCTGTCTTACCACAGTAAATAGGTGCACTCTCAGACTCAAAGCAGAATATCTCAGGAGAGACAGGGCGAGAGGGAGAGAGAGAGGAGAAGCATCTTTTGTGAGAAAAAAAATAAAAATCTACAAGCAAATTGTGGGTTTGCCATGAAGGAATCTGGGGGAATGACCCAGATAATTATGGTGCTCCTATTTCACTCACAGAGCAGCCAACCTCTAGGAGCAAGGGCCACCATGTATCCTTAAGAGCAAGTGCTGTAGTTTAGCTTTAAACATGACACAGCTTCATGAGGACAAGCACCATCAAGGGTCTACTGCTTACTTAAACCCTGCCAATCCTTCTGAAAGTGTTCCCTTCAGATACACAACACACACCAAGCCTTCACTTTTTCCTTTGTCTTAGGTTTGTTACCTGGCCTTGGAAACACCAAAAATGGACTGGAGCATTTTGTGATTCAGCAGATTTAGAAGAATAAAGGCTATCCAGGGCAGTAAAATACAGGGAGAATAGACACAAAAAGAGAAATGAATGATTGTGTAACCAAAAGGTATGAAACAGGCATTTGAGGAAAGAGGTAGATGAGGAAGTGCTAGAATAAGGCTAAAAGAATAAAATTGGGCTAGGAAAAGCTGAAAGGAAGAGTGATAAAATATTTTCAAGGAATAAAGACAAATAAGATTTTTTCAGGTATGTAAGAAGCAAAATGTCAGCACAACTCTAAAAGAGCACCAGGGTTATTTAGTAACAGATGAAAAAGATTGCAGAAAAATGAAATGGAATCTTTACCAAGTGTCCATAAGAAAGAATATAGGACTGAAGTAGGAGAGAGAATTACTTTTTTCATGAGAGGGGAAAAATACTCAAAGAACTCCAGGTCACAAATAGAAAGAATAAATAAATTACAGCTCTGCATACTACAGACAGTCCCTCTGCCAATCATAGATGAGGCAGGAAGGTCTCCTAAGAGTGAATTTTAAATACATTCTGTGAGAACTAGGAACAGGAGAAAAATGAATTCCTATTATATTCACCCATTGCACTCATTTGTCCTACATGAGACAGAAATCTATACAACCTCCTAGTCTGTCTTAGGTACTGTGAGAGCAGAGATCATCCTCAAGAACCTATCCTTATGCTATTTTAGTCTCTCTGCTGCTGCAAGGGTCACGCACGGAAGGATGGGGTTTGTGTGCACGGAACAGCTCACATCTGGCCCTGCCTCATGCCCTGGAGCTGCTGTGGAAACAATAACCAGCTGAATCCTTTCTCAGTGTTCGTAATTCAGGAAGGGATTTCTGGATGTTGTAAGGTGGACCAAGCTCACCTGTGAGCAGAGTCAGTGGCTTGCACTGGAAGCACTCACCAGATGAATAATGAGCAGAGTTAAGCTGCAGACAGAAAACCACAGGGAACAGAGTAAAAACAGAGTAGCATCTCTGAGGTGGGAAAGGCTCCAGGCACAAATGGCTGGAACTTCATAATCAAACTCTGTCCACTGTTTTCATTCCTTTAAATAAAAAAAGATTACAATTTTTTTAATTTTAGGACATAATATTCAAAAGGCACATAAGCACATGACAAGAAAAGGAGCTCCTCATGTGTCCTCTCTTTGAGAGGGTTACAAAATGCCATGGCTGATGTGCTTTGAACAAGCCTCATCTGGATGCCTGCCCCAAAGGACAAACATCACTAAATGGCTGCCAACAACGTGCTCTCTTTGAGCTGCCTAGCCCTTACCTTGTATTCAGTATCACACTTTATTTTAGCCTTTGAAAACTAAATGTATAAGCATAGGGTTGGAATCAATGCATTGCAGCAGCTTGGGTAACAGTGAAAAAGTAATAAATATTGTGAGATACTGATCCTTTCTCCTTAAAATACTTTAGCTCCAACTTGGCTTTTTTCTCTGCCATCTCTCTATGCTTCCTGTTAGAACACAAGGTGACCTTTCCGTGCTTAATTATCCAAACAAAATACACAGAACATTAATGCCAAAAATGCCCCTTGTGCATTCTACTGCATTTGCAGATCTTTGAAAATATCTAGCCTAATCTCTTCCTTTTCAGGTTAGGGTGAATGTGGTGTGAAATAACCAAACAAAGTAAACAGGAGAAGGGAGGGTGGACAAACACATGTTGACAAATACAAGCCAAGAGTTAGGGTCTGTGCATCCACAGTAAACTGTTTCCCAAGAGAGTTTGACTATCTTCTGAAGCAGAACCTTGATGCTAGTGCTTTGCTGTTATATAGCAATGTTCATGCAAGCATCTCAAGCCATCCTTCAAACAGTCACAAGCAGCACAGTGGGGCAATCAGAAACTACCAAGTATAATCATTTTACAGAAGAGTAAATTAGTTCGTATGGTCTGGATGATTTATCCTCATTTATCACAAAAACCGGTGAAGAAGCTGGGAGTACAAGATGGAAATCATTGCTCATGAGGCTTTAATTATCATCTTTGCTCTGGGCTCTTCAGCCTTGTGGACTGACAACCCTGCACGGTGTGAATTCCCTGTGTGCACTCAGGGAGGATGTGCTGCCTTCACCAGGAGCACACATCTGCCTCAACATGCTTGGAGCACATGCTCCTTGATGCATCTTTGCTAGCAGGGACTGAAGCACCACCTGCTCACCTTGCTACCTGTGATTTGTGGCACATTCAGCTGACCTCTGGTACTTGAACATCTCACCTACTGCTCATGGGATGAGGCTGTTTCACATGACTGACAGTTCAGCTGTGCTGGCACAGGGGCAAACGGGGCTCCAAATCTATTACTGCAGGAAGAAGTGAGACTGCAGGTAACCTGAAGTCCAGCCAGACCCAACCATGCTGCACTGGAATAGGAGAAATAGGAGCCAGTACCATGTCCTATCCATGGACTACCTCCAGAGCTCGCCCATGACCAGGTTTCTGAGGCAGGTCTTGGGGCTCTCAGCTCAATGAAGTGTTAAGTCACAGCACAACACATCATGCAGATCTTCACTCAGAGGACTTAGGAAAATCTTTGATTGGCTGGAGCTACAGTAAAGCTCAGACATACTTTAGAGGAGCTAAAGTGTGACAGAGAAAATGTTAAAACCCATTTCTATATGATGAGGTACTTAAATAGTTCAGCCAATTAGACTGCTTGATTGGCTGACATTCCAAACACTATCATTTTGTACACAGGGTGCCTCATGCATGAATGAAGATGGTGTGTTTGAAGGCTTTGCTTTTTGTCAATGCTTTTATGCTTCTTTGTGGAATAAGTTCGTATTAATTTCCCTGGCATTTTGACTATAAATGCTCTGGGCATCTAATAAATTAAATTAGCATTTATTTAGTTACTGTTTGATTATTTGAGAATTTAATAACAAACACATGTAGTGACCTGAACTTGAATTACAGAATTCCTCATGTGCAGTTCAGCTATCAAGTTAGAACAGCTCAGCTTCACTTCAGACCTCTAGCCTGGCACCCAAATGGGCACAGAAGCAATTGAGATCACTCAAATGGAGATACCCCCAGGGTGTCATATACATTTAGAGAGAACAATTGAGAAATAAGAGGAACATTTAATACAGGAGAAAAACGTCCCTTAGACAAAAACTTCACTGGGCGCTAGAGACTTGTGAGATAACCCCTTTCCTGCACAAATGACACAGTTCAGTCTTCAGCTCCCTGTTGTGCAAGCAGTCCTAGGAGCTTCTGTAAACCTGCCCTCTGTCCCGCCTGCAAGAATTAAGATGCTGTAATTATACAAATAATTTCTCTTGTCTTTCACTAAAATTCTGCTGAGCATTTATACAACATCCTTCACTGAAGTCACTCATGACATATCTAGAGGTTGGCAAGCACCATCCCTCTTTCCTGGATGACAAGAGGCATGGAAAGGGCAGAACTAGATTAGGAGTTGCCATTAGAGGTTTTGTGCTAAATTCAAAATAATTACGGTTGTTTTCTCATTTACAACAGAAACAGAGAGGTCTGAATTTACTCAAATTTCAGCCATTTCACAGGGGGAAGGTAATTTGGCTGAAGTGAGGTACCCAAATTTCCAGAAAAGTTCTTGGGTACATTTCTGCAGACACAGGTGTACACAGACCTGCTCCTCAGTGTCTGGGAAAGAGTCTGATGCAATTTGGACACCAGTTCACAGCAGTTTGATCTAGTAAGCCTCACCCTACAGCAGCATCAGTTCTGTGAACCTCTGAGAGTGTGAGGTACCATGTACCAGCTAATGGCTTAGCACCCCACGTGAACTATACCTTTGATCTCTGATTGGAATAACAGTCTGGAAATAATGAATTATTTCATAAGAACATAATCACACTCTGGCATATTCACTGGAGTGACACAGGTCCAAAAGGTGATAAAAAAATCTCTCCTGATCAACCAATTCCAGATTATCTACAGAGGTTTACGAATAATTAATCTGATTCACCTTTGAGTCAGTACATTTCTAAGTTGATAAAAAGGCACTGGCTTCAGTGCCACTAACATCTTAGAGCTGGAACAAGGCAGAGCTCTACTCTGGAATGAATCTGGAATAATACAGCATTTTTGGAGGACTGGTAAGGAAAAGCATTCAGTCAGTGGGGCCAGGATTTAAATGGTCCTTATTTGGGCCTTGTGTGAGAGGTCAGAACCTCACAGAATCACCTCCAGAAATCCCCTCCTGCCCTCCTGCATGGCAGGACCAATGCACACATGACACTCTCAACAGATGTTTGTCCAATCTGTTCAACAGTGCCTTAAGCGAGCCAAGGACTTAGTCCTTGACTTTATCTCAATCTCCAAGATAAGTGAGAAATCAGGCATGTTTTCTGTATATGTCAGAGGAATTAAAAACGCGATGGATTTTCATATCAGAGTGTTCAGGACTAATTGCAACAGTGTTTTCCAGCAAACCAGTGATTGTAGGCTAATTTTCTGTTATGAAACAGAAACCAGGGTTAATGAGGCTAATTGTGTCTACCAGTGTTTCAAACAAAAAGGAAGCCAACTCAATTTTGAAGCGTGTTCTTTGTCAGGAACAAATTGAGGAAAATTGCTACAGTTGTACCACCATTTTCTAAAATTGCTTAGTACCATGCTTGGGAAACCAACACTATAGAACACAAGCTAGTGGTACAGAAAATGAAGCTTATTAGACAGTAACTATATTGAATATAAAATGCCTGGCTGTGTGACATGCCATGATGGTTGAACTGTTGAAAGCAATGCAACAGAGAGTCAATAATAGAGTGAGTGACTCTCATGCCAGCTTTCCTGAGGTACTACAAAGAGATAAAATTAAGAAGTCAAAGTATGTCGCAATACCTGTCAAACAAACAAAATCTTCAAGTTCTATGTCTCATCCATGACCGATTAATTAATTACACAAGCTGAACTAGTAAAAAATGAATGCATTATTGCAAAGCAAAATTCATAAACGGAAGTCTATCAGGGAAAAAGAAAAAATCCGTTTAGGCTCTCTTGTTACAAACCGATAATTCTATTAATTACTCATAAGAGTTGAGTGACTTCAGTGACAGAAGACACAAACAATATATGCAGCACCGTATACAGGCAGCTGCTGTGCTGCCAAATACACCTCAGCATTAGTGCCCCTGCTATTCCCTTCCCAGTTGATTCCCCTGCCAGGCCAACCGGCAATGCTGTGGGTTTGCGATGTAACCGACTGGAACTAAAGCGCAGCCACATTCATTTGCACTCCAGACTGATGCCCAAATCAAGCCAGTGTGTGCTAGAAAGAGTATGAAGGTTTTCAGCTACAAAACACAGAGGCACAATGTCTGCAATTTGACCTTACTGTAAAATCCAGGCTGCCTTGCTCCTCTGTGTGCCCAACACAGAAGCATCCTGGGATTTACAGGAGAGCCTTACTCTGCTGCAGGGGAGAGTTTATCTGGGAGAGATCTAAAGAAAATCCACATCCATACACATGGCTGTGCAAAGAGGAGCTCCTTAGGAGGACAGTGTAAGAAAAAAATTACAGCATACCAGGGAGCAAGCACAGAATACAGGAAAACAGGCAAGTGGAAGAGCTCCTGTGGGGAAAAATGTGGACCTAAGGAAGGAAAGGAATTAATGTGATAATGCATCAACATAAGAGAGAATAAAAAACATATGGAAGAAAGGGAGAATCTAAAGATTAAGCACAAATAGGAAGACATACTACTTAAAAAAGGAAACAAAAATGAGCGTAACATTGAGGTCAGTAAAGATTATCAACTCCTTGGCCTATATTTCCTATAAGAAAATCAGTTCTGGGAGAAAGGGGGCAAGAGGAAGCTAAGGGATTGTCAAGACAGGAGAGGGGAGCACCTGGCTGAGATCTCAACTTTTATAGTGAAAAGTCCATTTGCTGTCTTTCAGTTTAAAGTTACAGCCAGAGGCTGTCCAGCTCCAGTGGCTTCCTGATCTGGGGCCTTTTACCATCTATAATGTGTTCACTGCAGTCGAAGCCTCCCTTTAGAAAAATGATGTCTGCAGCCCTTCTGGTTTGCCAAGATATAGCCTTCAATGTAAATCAATGCTCTGCTGTCTTCTTGAATCTGCAGCCTGAGGTATGAACAACTCCCATTCATCTTAATGGGATGTTAACCTCAAAGCCTCATTGTGACTCTCCGAATGTTAATACTATATTAAACAAGTTGTTTAACATACAAATGCTGGGTTTAAGTCACTCGCAGTTGTAAAAGAGAACTGGATTTGACTTTGATTTTGCATCTGAGGACCTACAGAAAAATAACCTGAACAAAACAAATATCTGAATTTCCAGTCACTGTTCATCTCTACAAATCAGCTTAATTTTGATTTAGAGATGCAGGGAGGGGCTTAGGCTGAATTACTTCTGGTTTTCCATGTTTATCATCCCCAGGGAGATGAGTGATTCTTCTGTTTTCTTTCAGAACTTCTATTCCCTCTCCTAAAGATGGTGTCAGTACTTCTTGTGTTAACAAACCTTTCAATTCACTTTTCTGGGCCAGCATCTACCTTTTTTATTCATGTTCTTGGCTCTTAAGAAGACCTCAGCAAGGACATGGAAAGAAGAGCTTAGTGCTGAAGCTCAGTGGGACAGTCAGAAGGCCTCACACACCCTTTGCTCTCATGTGGAGACTGTGCTGCTGCATGGTCAGGGAGCAATCCAATGCCAATAAAGGAATGTGCCAGAGCAAGCAAGAGCTTCTTCTCACAGATGCACAAGGGGTGAAAACTTCAGGTTTCCAGAAGTGGCTTGCAGTTACCAATGCTGCTATTGTTCAGGTCTCAAGAGGAATCACTTGAAAGTTTGGAAATTGCCAAATTACACCCTGAAAAATCTTTGAAAGCCTCATGATGAACTAACCAACATCTCTGGTCTCCAAGTTCCCCGTTAGCTCTAAGAAACTGTAGGTAAGAGCCTTACTCAGAATCTGCAGCCAAGCCCCCACACTTTGGCCTTGAATAAAGACTTCAGTACTGGGCTTACTATCAGAAGTGAATGTACATCCATCAAAAAATAGATCAAAAGACAAATGAGACTGCCTGCTCAGATAAAGCCCTTTTCAAAAAGTTACAAGGGGGAGGGGAGGACCATGCGAGCGGATGTAAAGAAATGTCTGTTGAAAGATAAAATAAGCAAGATACTGTGATGGAGAAAGTGAACAATGAAAGAGAATCCAGTACAGAGAGATCAAGTGAAAGAAAACCACATTACTATTTACAGTAAAGATCACTCATCTAACATGTATAATTAGAAACTCACACACAAAGATAAAAGTGACCAGTGAATGCTGTTGTAATCAAAAATAATACCTCATTGTATATATTTTTTTAAAAAAATCTAACACTTTCCAAAAATAGGAATAATGGGTCTCATTAATAGAGGCTTCATCTGTACTAAACAAGTTCCCTTTATTCACACTATAATCTTTCCTGGCCTGCCAAAAGAAACCCTCACGATAAATCGTCACAGTGCAGCCCCCCTGCTCCACACATCTGTGCCTAGAAGAAGTTTAGTTGCAGACAGGACAATGATAGCCAAAGAAATCCATTCACATTTCAAAGGCTTCCATTTTCATGTGAGCCTGTGTTGCTTGGGCTATATCTGAAAATACAGCTCAGCACTCGCATTTTTCTCTTTGTGCAAAACAATGGTTCCCAAAACTTCAACACTCCACTCAGCACACACGCAGGTCTTTGGCTGAAACACAAATGTTCAGTGAATATGTGGGACAACACACTACAGTGGAAAGCCTTGGAGGGCCAGGAGTACTGAGAGACCGTAATAATATTTCAGGACAATTTGGAAGGATTGAAGTATCTGCTTAGGAAAATATCTTTTTTTTTTTTCTTTAAAAAAGGAAACAAAACAAAATAAAAATTAAAACCAACCAACACCACAAACAAAAACGCAAAAAAAAACCACTACCCACAAAAAAAAAAACCAAAAACCAAAAAAAAACAACAGCTTTCAGCAACCAAAGCAAGTTCTTTTCTCTTGGTTTCTTGGAATTTTAACCATAATCTGTTATTATTTGCATTCCAGTATCCCATGCAGACACACAGCCAGAGACAGTTGCTATTTGGAACTTGTAATTGGGAAGAGAATCAAACTTCCATGCAGGTGACAAGTGAGAGGGTTTGTAACTAGACAGGGCCCCGGGAGACTCACCAAAACTTCTGCTGCAAAAGCAAACAAATCTACAAAAGGGGACATGCTCAGGTTGCAGTTATATTATTGTAACACTAAAAAATTACAACTTGGGATGTTATTTACTATTATTTCCAAATCTGATAATATACTAACGGTGCCTTGTCCTTAACAAGGTACTCCCAAGGGCATTCATGACTGCATTACTCAATCTCTACTGAGTGAAATTATTCTGGAAAGGCCATAACCTACTGAGCTGGATTGTTTCTGGCCTCCCTGGGCTGTAAGTCTATCAGAAACAGTGTGATCTGGAAACCCATCACTGAGCAACTGCCAGCTCTTCCTGTTGTGTTACAAAGGACAATAAATATTGTTACACTGCCCTAGATTTATCCTTATTATGTCTCTTAGGTGCCATTTTATGCCTCATGGACAAACACTCATCGAGAAAAAGGACGGAAAAAGAAGACGAGATAAAATACCTCGTCTGTGAATTTCAATTTGACTTCACTCCCTCTGCAGGGTTTGCTTTTATTTTTTTAACCTAAGGAGCCAAGTGTGCCTCAGATTCATCTGTGAGGCAGAGAGAGATCTCAGTGCTCAACACCTCTGAAAAGCTTCTTAGGAAGCTAGATCACTCCTACAGGTTTAATATTTTAGACTTATTAGCAAAGAAAAAACATCAATAAGTCTCTTCGTCATTGTCATCTTCTTCTTCTTTATCTTTTTCTTAAGTCAGTAGTACTTTTAAACTAAACTTTTTTTCTATTTCCCCAAAGTGGTACCTAATAATTACATAATTAGTGAAAACCAGAGGCAAACATAAGACAGGAATAGATGTCCAAAACTCTCAAAATACTATATTTAAATACTATTTATCTCATTAAATATACACTATACCCCAGGCACTCTCTCTTATTATTATTATTACTATTATTATTATTATGATGATGATGATGATGATGATGATGATGCAGCCAGCCCAACAAATATTCACTGAATTCACACCTCTAAAGAAAAAAAAAAAAGAAAAAAAATGAGAGAGGAGAGATGTAGACAGATGGAATACATCAGTAAGCCAAGAAAACAGCTAACTAATCTTGAATCAAACTTTTTTTTTTACTGGAAACAATAAAGAAGTTCTTACTTTCCAAAACAGTTTACAGCATGCTAGCAAGTATCAGAAGTGTTCCTGCATGATAAGCCTTTATAAACATTTTTTTCACCTCTGAAAGTCTGTGAGAAACGTATGGTAGAGAAATGATAAGGACAAAGGACAATAAACAGCACATGAAGAAGGGCATGACAGTTTTACATACTCTCCCAATGAAAGGATTCTACAGTAGCGAGCACCTGAAGTTGCATATATGCTCCAAGAAATATCACAAAATCCAGATAGCAACATCTGAAGATAATGGGATTCATAATCTTTCTTACAGAAGTCAACAGTACTTTTACCACTAACAGCAGCCGGAGGACTGGGGCCAATAAATCAGCATGGATACTCCTGAGAGAAGCAATCCTAGCAACTGGCTGTAGTGGTTTGGATGAGCAGCTCTAAAAGAAGACCTTATTCTTCCACGTAACCTGCCCTAAAAAGTCAAATCCGGTGTTTCTCTGAGACAGGAAAACAAAAGCTCTAAGTCATTAAAATACCTATCTTCAAAGAAACAAAATAAGGCTCCCCACACTTTCTTCATACTTGAAAATAAATATACATTTTAACAGAAAAATATTTAAGTCACATTTACTGGTTAAAATTTTTTGTCATCGTGCTGAAACATCTCCCAATGTTGTTCTGAATTCACTCATAACAATATGAATTTAAATTAGCATATGATCAGTCACCAAAGATGTCAAGTGCATTATCAAGATAAGCCAAGTATGAAATACTACGGAGGGAAAAATATTTCAAAGACGACACAAACTGACCTAGTTTTACAGCCCGTTGTTCCAAATTATCAGGATTTCACTAACGATTGCATTTGTTTCATCTTGTCAGGATGACTTGCAGCTTATGAAGTGCATTGATCTACTGGTGAGAATTAATTGTAGAACCCAGTGACTTCTGTCAAAGTAATATACTTAGTTAAAACCTTTCTGTTGCATATCTTTGTTGGTGTCTCCAAAATTAAAATTCAAAGTTAGCAAAAGCAGAACTCCCTAGGAATCTCAAAGCATCAACTGAACGTAACAATTCTTTCTCATTTTGTATTCCACACTAAACCCAAGGTCAGTTAACAAAATATATTCTGTGAATAAAAGCATAATTATTGGTGTAATTTGCAGTGCAAATGAAAGGAAATCATTACTGCCTAATTAACAGTACATATGTCAAGAATTCAGTAAGAAAAATACTTAGAAATAAAATAAAAATAATTTTTAATTCCAGAAGCTTTTTATCTTCTGCTGTGAGCAGAAACCACAAGTCCTGTTTGTCGCCTAATTTCTTTCATAAATCATTCCCTCCAAATTGTGGACATTTCCCATAGCAGACACTTAAATCTCAAGAAGGATTAGGGCACTGAAGAAGGGGAGTTTCATTAATCGTTCTCTGTTTCTTGAAGCCAATTTTTAACTATGGCTTCTTGATGAGGAAAACATTTTTTTTACTTTAAAGTTTTGTATGAGAGCTTTCAATAAAAAGTCCTGTAGAACGTCTGAGACACTTTTAGAGATTTTTCTTTTTAAGATACTAGCACTTCTTAACAGAACATTTACAAATGGAGATACTCTGTGAGCGTGGAGCTCTCAGTGAAGGTATCACTGCACTCAGCTGTCAACAAACCACACAGTCATCGGGGGGGCTCAGCTTCCAAATTAAGGCAATTTCCATCACTGTCTGTTTCAAAACAACAACAAAAACCACAGCTGTGAAATTATGACACAAAGGATTACAGGATGTGGCCCTGCAAACCCTCAGATAAAGAAATATGGCCTGTCAGTAATTTTGTAGCAGAAATAGTGTATTCAGGGTAAAACACACAAATCTTCTCAATTTACAGGACCTGTCCCAAACCTGAAAAACTTAAACCATAGTTTTCAAGTACAGAAAGACAGTTATGCAGTTGATTTATCTGGCAACTTTTGAGAAACAGTATTTTCGGAACTTGTTTAAAGTATCAAAGACGTTTATATGTAGAGACATAAAATTTTAAAATGGAGATTTCCCAGACACCCTAACATACATGAAGTTCTAAGCTATGTTGATCTAATAAAAGCCACAACTTAGCGAAAGATATCACTGTGATTAAGTTACAACAGAATTATATCACCAAACAGGTGTTATTGAAGATAATTTATCCCTGTCACTGCACAAGTTTGTTAAGGCTTTTCTACCACGTCCTAGGGAGTCCGCTGACACTGAGCACCACGGTGTCATGGAACACTATTGCCATTCTCCCATGCAGGTAACTATTCAGGATTTTTTTCCTATTCTTAGGTTCCCCAATCAACACTATCAAAAGCTTACAAGGAGCATGAAGAAAACAGAGACAATAGAAAGCACAATAGAACGGCCTGAAGCTGAGTCAGGGGAGATTTAGGCTCGATATCAGGAATAGGTTTTTCACCCAGAGGGTGGTTGGACACTGGAACAGGTTCCCCAAGGCAATGATCACAGCACTAGACCTGTCTGAATTTCAAGTAGGGCTTGGACAACACTCTCAGGCACATGGTGTGATTCTTGGGGGGTCCTAAGCAGGGCCAGGAGTTGGATTCGATGATCCTGAGGGATGCCTTCCAACTCAGCATATTCTGTGACTCTCTGAGTTCTGTAACGAAACAAAGCCTATTTAAAACCACCCACCCAACTTCACCATAAGAGATGTGACACACCACAAAGCCAGGGGATAGCACAGTCCAAGGGACAGCGTATCGCAGACTGGTCGGAGGAGGCAACATTCTCTGGGTGAAACCACAGGGTAGCTGTGGATCGTTAGAGCCTTGTCTAGAGATATTGAACTCTTCAGAGGACAGACACGGCATTAGGAATAATTAACTGCATTAACATTCACTACACTGCTAAGCATTGTTCATCCCCAAGTAAAATGAACTTTGGGTTTTGCCTTGATTAGCCGCCACAATCAAGGAAAACATGTCTGAAATTTGCAGACAATTTTCATGCTTGAGGAGAGAGCACTGTCTTATTCTGCAGCACAAGTGCTGTATTATCCTTCACTTCTACAGAAGAAGATGTCAGTATGAGACACACTATATGTGACAATTTAAATGCATGCCCTAGGGCTTAAATCAGCACAGTGCCAAAGTCTAGAGATACTTGCAATCACAGACAGGCTGACCTCAACTGCAAAACTCAGAAAATAGGCTACATTTCCCAAATTCTGAGCTGGACAAGGCCTCTTTATAAAAGGCCCTGGGAAGAAGCTCATTTCTTTTTTTAAATTGTGTTGTCTGTCAATAACTTCTCTAAAGTTTGAAAGTAAATAGAAAATTTTCTTGCTTAAATCCATGGGTTTTCTCTTAACAAAAAGGATGATTTTTAACAACTTTTTAATTACCTCCTTTCAAGCAAGGTATAATATGTGATAATGCACGTGACATGCGCAGGTATCATGGAGCAGAGCAAGCAGATGAAGCGAAATCAACTGCCAACCATCACTCAGACCTCTCCAAGGGACTTTGAGGAGTAGGGGTGGATAGAGATGTGTGTGTGAGGCCACCTGAGCAATTCAGGGATGACCTGGCATTAATTGGAAACTCCCTGTGATTTCTGAAGAAGTTGGAGCTGCAATCACAGCACTGCAGTGGAGCCGGAGGGAGCCCCCTGAGCAGCAGCAGCCCAGCCCACCCTAGTGACTGATGGTCACCCCACTGCAGTGCAGACCTGCTTTTCATGCTGGATGTCTGCTTGGACTGCAAGCTGCTCCTCTACCAGCATTGCTATTGCAGTTAGGTATGCAATCTGGAGCAGCAGCATGTCTCCCAACACAGAAACAGTGCTATATTGATAGAAAAAAATGGCCTCAAACTGTCATCACAGCTTATTCTCCTCACATGAGCTCCTTAAGGGTGGGATCACCACACAGACACACAGTGCTATTAAGGGGGTACAAGCCTCTTAGCACAGTTACAGCTATGCAGTTACTGCAATATGCTCCAGCTATTCTTACTCAAGAACCAGGTGGTGTCTTTCCAAAAGCAAAGCCTTCCTAGCTCAGTCAGCCATCCATCTCACATTCTCAGATGGCTGCAATCAAATACTGCTCATTTTGCTTTGCATTTGAATGGAGCTTGGATAAACTCTTCCCTGTGTTTTCCTCACGTTTGCACTTGCCTGGACCTCAAAGAGCAGATCCTTACCCACCCACGTTATTTCTGTCAGAGGCGTCACATCACTTCCAAAGTGCCAGCGAATGTGCTGATGTCTGAATCCCGTGGCTATTCCCACTGTGAGCTCTGCCTTTGCTGCCATTTCACATGTATTTACAAGTGCTTGCTAAAGAATACGATCTGGGGCCAGCAGAAGAAAATTTCTCATCATTAATCTGCTATTGTCAGCTCCTCATGTATGAAATATGTACAACACAGGGAACTACACTGGAGAAGAGCTCTTTGCCTTGAAAACAACAGCTCTGGATATAAAACATATAAACATACAGAATTCTGTGCAAATGTTTCGACACAGATGAAATCCATTTAGAACTATCCATCAATAAGGTACTACAGGGGTTTGGAGATCAGAATTCACCAACTGGAGCCTTCTGATGGCATTCTGCTTTCACTAGCCCCCAAAGCTGTTTCTCACACGTGCCCATATCACCAGGCATTGCAGGGACTGCCATGCAATTCTTGCATTCTGTAAGTTCCTCCCATAAAAACTTCCACCAGAGACCATGCACAGCTATGTGAACTTTGGGGGGCTGTGCCCCACACAGGGATTCTATGAAGCCAAAGCGCTCAGCACCTTCCAGAAGAGAGGCATTACTATTCCATCCTTTTATGACACTTTGCCGACAGACCAGGCCACTGCCACGGGCAGGAACATCAGCTGCTCCCAGACAAAGGGGCTGCCTGCACTGCATTCCTCCTGCTCTCGCCAGCCTCTGTCTATCATCTGTTTTCCATTTCAGTCCTCTACCTCCCATTCTCCTAAAGTATCTGTAGGGTTGAAAAGTATCTGCTGGTTTGCTGGTCTCCGCTGCTGGAAGCAGAGTCGGTTTTGTTACTTGTTCCAGGGAGCAGGCCAGAAGCAGCCAGCCAGGGAGAGCACCAAGCCAAGAGGTGGAGTTTTAAGGGGTTCATGGGCTGTTTTTTAACTTCTTGTAATCTCTGCCTCCTGCCTTAAGATTTTCCAAGCATACCCAGAGCCACTGGGCCTGGCTGTGACATGTGCTCGTGTTTAGGCCACAGTGGTCACGGCCACAAGATGCTGTGAATCACTGAGCTGGGAATGACTCTCTCCTTCCTGCACTCACTGTTGCCCCGAATTCAGTCAGAAATTGAATTGATTTTAACTAAAAGGATGCAAACTCCCGCATGGTGCTCTCAATTTAGTCTAAGAATAGTTTATTTAGATTTATTCTACACTTGTGCCTGATTAAACTAAAATAAGCCGTCTTTGTGCTAGAATCAGTGCTTAGGTTTAACTAACCCAGAGCTAGTTTGTCCTTCCAAATGTGTGCAATAACAAAGAGCATATGGAGGCACGCAGTGAGTATTAGCCTGGACTGTGAAACACATTAATCTGTCACCCCCTGACCCTGCACTGTATTGCCAATATGTCAAACACCTTCACTCTGCTTAGCCCAAGCACATTCTGCGCACTGTGCTCTTTGTCAATAACCATTCAAATATTTCTCTGCCAGTAAAAGTCACAACATTTTCCTGCCCCCTCCAGCATCAGCACAGTTTCTTAGCTCTTCATGAAAATTCAAATGAAAAATATCGACAAGTTTTCATTGTTTTTAAGTGCACACAAAAAGCAACCCCATCTGCTTTTTCCCTTCTTTGAAAGGGCATGCAATGCCTGTGGATTTGTAATTTCATCTTCATCTTCAGTTAGACTTGAAAAACTGAGAATTTCTTTTTACACGGGTTTTAAGAGAATGACTTCAGAGCTTCTCGAGAACAGCTTAACTGAACTTTGATGGTCCTACACGTGAATAGTTTTGTGGAGAGCTTTGGGATCCTTCAGCAAAGGAAACGCTCTGCAAATGGACAACACACATTAACACAAAACTGACAGAGAAGAGAATCTGTAAGGCAACATCCACTGCTGAAGCACAGCTTGTCACAGGTGCTCCTCAGCACACTTTACTGCCTCTTGCCAGAGTAAAAGGGGTAGCCTGAGCAGGAGGAGTGGGGTTAGACTTCAGCATCTTTCAGCTGGGAAATACTTCTTTTAATATTAGTGAGCATAAGACCTACTACTGAAAGGAGCCAGCATTGTTTTATACCTTTGCAGTGTGGGGGAGCATGACAGCAATGCCTTGGTGGGATCAAGCCTGGATCCCTGCATACAAGATGCCTCAGCAAGCTACAGGGTGAAGAGACATGTACCTCTGGGCAGCTGATCTGCTGCCTGTGAGTATTAGAAATTTTAAAAGGCAAATAAGGAAGGGAAGTATGAAAATATCATCAGTTATTTGGGAAGAGAGTTTTTAATGAGTCTTTTGATGTTTTGGGCAGAGGAGAGGGAACATGTCTAACCCTATTTGGAAGTGCAATGAAACTCTTCATTCTCTACAGCCTCCTTCAAATGTAGTCCCATGTTATTTCTGGAACATTCTTCCAAAAATATTTGTGTTTATTCCTGTTTTAGAGTCAGTTCCGTGACAGATGTCTCCAAAGTTGTGCTGACTACAGTGAGACACTGCAAGGGTGGAGGAGACGTGTGATATTGGACTTTGCTCTGGGGCAAAGATTCTAGTGAATTATTTGCTCTACTGACACTACATATAGTCATTTCTAAATCGATCATGCAACTAATTCTGTTCCACAAAGTTTACAATTGCAGAGACGCTAATTTCCTTAGACCTTTAAAACTCCACTTGTAGAAGGAGTTTCTTGAACTCTCTCAATACTCACTGCTCTCAGGCTTACAGTACATGGTGTTACTAACTTCAAAGATGAGGCAGTAAAGTAATGAGGGAAAAGCCACAAGAAATATTTCCCTGCTCTCTTAATTCCAATGCCCCATTTCTCTCAGGAAACTTTTTGCACTTTTTGTACCTCTTTCCACAAATAGAAAACATCTCACAGCAGCTCTGGTGTCTCTGCCTTGCATGCTGCCCTGAAGTTTCCAGCCTTGGAATAACTTCTGACTAGCCATGATTTATCTGGCTGGTCAGAGGTTACTGTACACAGAAATGCAATTTCTTCCTCACACTCGCTCTATCCTTCTTTGGCAGCTCCAGGTGTCATCAACAATCTGCTGTGTGCCATTTTATGGCTTTTCCTCCAGTATTTTACTCAACTGGTAGCCCTTTTGCTGAGCAACACTGCCTAGAAAGAAGAGCCCTTTTCTCTGTATATATTTAATTAGTGTAACTGCTGATTTATGTGCTAAAGAGTTGAAAATTCATTCGTGATAGTTCTGTCCTTGCAATGCTGTCAGTGTTTTGCTTCAGCTTGACATTTGAAGAAAATGGCTTTTTATTCCTGGCTGCATTCAGCTCTGGGTTGATGCTTCTCTCTGGAAATTAGTGTTCGAAATTACCTGGCTTCTCCATATTTTCCCAATTTTGAGTTACATTAAATACCATTACGGTTTTACATTAAGCTTTCCGAGTTCTGTGTTCTGATGACCCACTTGAGCCTGGCCACTGACAATCTCAAAATCTCCTTAATTCCAGCAAAATAAATTAATTTTGCCATGCTCTTGATACTGTCTTAAACAGAAGGCAGGAAATCTGTATGAAATAAGCCTTTACTTTCTTGGCAAATCTGTTGCTGTGCTGCTTCAACTCTTCTGTTTTCACATCGACCCCACAATGATCTACAGCAAAGCACCCAGATCAGATCGCTGCTGACATCCACTGCTTGCAAGTTAAACCTGGGGGAAAGCCTGCAACACAGCTGAGTCTAGTCTGGAGTCAGAGAAAACACATCTAATTTTCTGTTTTTTCAGCAATATCTTTCTAGAATATTGGCTGTGACCAGGACAAATTATCATCCTTTACTTCATCTTGCTAGGTAATGACAGTGCTGCTCTTTCTGTTATAAACTTTTGCAAATATTTCCATATCCAGCCCATAAAGATTAACAGCAATAGAGAAAACTAAAAGGACATGAGAGACAAAGTATCTTTCATTAAATAATTTTCATCACTAAAGCCCTGAGGATTTGCAGGTTATGGAGAAGAAAGTTTCACCTACAAACACTGCTACTGTACTATCTATAGGCTAGACCTGTGCTCCTAGGGAAAATGGGAATTTTTAGCTGTCTTCAAGGTAAGCACAATCAGACTCAGTACAGGCAAGAATGCAGCACTGATCTATGATCAAAAGGGCAGTTCAGAGAAAGAAAAGGCACTTTCTGCAAAGGAAGAAGATATAGCTTCCATTTTTCTCACTAGGTGCTCTAAGGTGCTCCAAAGCCTGATTTATGGCACTCAAGATTTACAGCACTCAAAAATCATGTGTACGGAGACACCTTTTTTATTTTTGAGTCTTTTTAGCCCCTATTTGAAATAAAACCAATGTTTGATTATCATCTGCAGCAAATCTACCTGC
Source organism: Oxyruncus cristatus (assembly GCA_013399855.1). Classification (NCBI taxonomy): domain Eukaryota; kingdom Metazoa; phylum Chordata; class Aves; order Passeriformes; family Cotingidae; genus Oxyruncus; species Oxyruncus cristatus. Next base: position 1,680,516 of record VXAY01002056.1, read on the forward strand.
CAACATTCATCAAATTAGGCCACTAGGTACACCGTTAGCTCATTTTTAAAATGCTTCCAGCTTGGGCTGCCTAATGTTTTCACTAAAGCACATGCACAATTCCAGCTTTATAAGGCTAATTTTTAAGCACCGAGGACTGAAAATATTGGCCTAACAAAAAGTCAAGAATAATAACCCCTGTCAGTTAGAGCTAGCTGATTAAGAATGAAGGTGGCACAAAGGAGTCAGACAGCCTGTGATCACATTGAAGAACGTGATGCTGTCACAGGAGCACATGACAGGAGAAACAGAAACAGGCTCTGAGCACCACCAAACCACTGAAGGAACAAGAGACCTCTAGCACTGAATTTTTTTTTTTTAATATTTAAATTCAAGCAATTAATTTGAAGGCATGCTTTAATATGACATGCAATTTACAAAATATCTTTCAAGAAGACACACGGAGTTTTCTGATTCTCCCCAGGAAAACAGTAGAGATCAATCCACATAGTGGTGGGCAGTGAGTCAAAAGATCGAGGAGGACGACAAAGGAAATGTTATAAAATTGGTTAAGTTCATAAGGGCAAACATTTATATTAACTTCTTTAACTAAAATAATATCAATAAGTATATTCAGTAACTCCTTCCACAATAGATCTACTGTGAAATGTATATGAACAGCTTTCGATACCAAAAGACGCCCAAGAGTGTAATTAATTGATAGCCAGTGTTCCCATCATATGGTCATGCTTCTTCTGTGGTTGTTGTGGTGTCAAGGGGGATACAATGACTTTCAGTGGGTCAGCTGCAGACCCATATTGAACTGGTTAGTATTTTCAGCACTAACTCTCCCAGAGACACTGGCCTCGCTTTTGCCCCTCTTCTCTCTGTTGGTTTTGGTTGTTAACTTGAACGCAGCTCAGACCGCCTGAGGAAGAGAAGGTGGTTCTATACAACACTCTATCCAAACCTTTTGCTGTGTTCACAGATAATAACTTTAGATTAACATTAAGCACATGATACGTGGGCTCACATTACATTACTTCAACTGTAGCATGTCACGTTATGTCAGCCAAGGTCAACATTCTGTGTGACATGATACGATCTAACACGGTGCCGGGTTATTGCCTCCTGTGTTAGGAATCTTGGACTAAGAAACAGAAATAGAACAAGCAGATGCACATAGCAGATCCCTTCATAATACTCCTGGGAAAAAGAATCACTATTAAGTGATTGCAAATTTTGCCAGTGTCCTCCTTACTGGATTCGTCTAGGCCTCCAGACTACCCTGACATGTCTTTTTCTTTTTGCTTCTTCTTCCTTTTTTTTTTCATTTTAAAGTAAGACCCAAGGCCTGTCGAGTCAATCAGACTGATACTTGGACCTCACCACAGGAAAAATTTCAAATAATTCAGCAGACTTTATAAGCTCTGATCACTCTACTAGTACTTTCTCCTCTCCTAGACTTCAGTGACCTCTGTTTCATGAATAATGTGAGCAACAGTGATGAAAGTCCCAGAGGATTCTGACTCTACTGAGCAATGTGGGGTTTTGCCTGCAGGGTGATAAGCCACAGGAAGGAAATGTTTAGCTGCTGTACTGGGCTCAGTATGTATCCAAAAAGCGTAAAACTTTAAAAAAAAAAACCCAAAACGCTAAGTCTTCTGGAGTTTCAACTTGTTTTCACACACTGTAGAGCTTCCAAGTTACAAGCTCTGTTCCCTTCACAGTTACACCCACAGAGCTGCATCTGTACGTTGAGGACACAGTGATATCAAAGTTAAACTCAGCCATATGAGTCAAAGGGGTTCATTAGATTCGTGTAATTCTGCTGTATGGCTATAACCTCCCTGATTTTATTCTTTGTGCCTATTATAAGCACAGCCAATATGTGTAGTGTAAGGATGGTAATACTCAGCTTTACACAGGCAAAAGCCATCCAGATTCCAAGAGAATAAAGACAGGAGATTCTCTCACGTTAGGGTAAACCTTTAGTTTTCAATTAGAGGTAATAAACTCTCATAAATGACAATAGACTTATCAATGGCCACTGAGATAATTTAATATCTGGCAAAACAAAAGAGTAGAGCTTCAAAAGCCCATCCTGCCTCTGATGTAACACAAGGACGTATCAGTTTTAGAACAAAGGCTAAGCTAATCGCAGCTGACTTCACATTTCTCTAGTTTTGGGTCGCCTTTGTAAACATGAAGGTAATGTTTTTCCTTTTAGCATTCTGTGACAACAGAAAACACAAGCATTATTTTATTAACCTTTAAATGCAATTTGGTTGCTCTCTTTCCATTTCAGCTCTGGAGCTTTGATGTCTGAGTGACACTGGATATACCTTAAGGGCTCAAAAAAAAAGTTCAATAGTCTTCATAGCCTCAGCATAAAATACAGAATAAGAAGAGAAAATAAATAAATAAGTGCATACACACATATTTCCCTCTTTTATGACTTTGAAAAGCTGCAGCTGTCATTTGGTTCCTTGCTCTTTCCTCAGGGTAGAGATCATCTGATGAGATATGAATGAGCATGGTAGAGTCCTCAGATTGGATGCAGAAAAGCTGATATTTTTACCTAGTCAGCTACCATGGTAAAAAAAAAAATTAAAAAAAATAGACAACTCAAAAAAATCACCTCCAAAGCCCTTAGCTATATCCTCAGATATATCCAGAGAACTGCTCCCCAGTCTCATCAGCACTTATCTGCACCAATCACCTCCCATTTCTGTGTACTATCCAGAACCCAGCAAAAAAAAAAAATAATCTTGAACCTTGGCCTTCAAAATTTTTGAACTAAGGTTCAAAAATCTTGAACCTTGAACCACCACCAGGGAATCTTGAACCACAATTTTCCAAATTTGAGTCAATCTGTGTCAAAAAATTGACCCAAAATCAAAGCAAATATTAATTCAGGCCAGAAAAATCAATCCTTGGAGTAAAACAAAGCGCTGTTCATTATTTTGAGAAACCTTCAGTACCACGGTGCCAAACCTTAATCCTAAACTTAACCCTATAATTACATCAAAACAAACTACTAGTACAGAAAGCAGATCATTGATTTAGAGCCCTGTTGATGGCAGCCTCTTCCAGCACTGTAAGCAATAAGCTGGGTTCTTGACCCTTTCAATATCTGAGTCTGTAATAGAAATGCTAAAAAAAAAAATCCCGAAATGTTCAACTCAGAAGTAGGATTGACCATACGACAAAAGTCAAGATGAGACGCTCTAGTTTCTATGAATATCAGTTTTCCTGAATTCTTTGAGCTGTGCCTTGATGGATAAAATGAGCTCTGCTAGCCCAACCCTAAGGCTCAGCATAGCTCCTCAGATGGGTATCAGACCTATTGCTTTTGCAGAAGACAATATCAGGCATACCAACACCTGCCCTTTTAATACATTCCACCCTTTTACAAGCTCTCTCTGGAGGACTCTTTACACAATTCCCTCTTCATACAGTCCAGTAAAGACAAAAACATCCACATTTTTTGCTGAACTGACAGATCTTATGAAAACCTGCTCAAGGTTTTGAACAAACATAATATGTCATGTCATTGCTGTGGATTAAGGCTTGAGTAGCATGACTGTGAAGATGCCTCTTGGATCTCACCGTGTCTGGGAGCTTTGCTTTGTTGTCTGTGTTTCTGATATTCAAAACAGAGCTTGTGTTTAGGACATACTATTACATCTAGCTTTGCAGAAAATAAGTAAACAAAAACCCAATTGTGCCCTGACAATGGTGACTCAGTTTGTTTTCCAAACAACACAAGCTCCTGAAGTGGGAATAGCAGAGCAGCATAAGCCAAGTTGACAGGTGTCACTGCCAAAGTGACAAATCTTCTCTAACTGATCTTTCAAACAAGGTTGCATCACTTAGTTCAAGACGTGAACTGAACTTTGGTTCAGAAATGAGCAGGTTACCTGATTGCACTGACCCTTCTTTTCTTTGTTTGTATTATACTGAAAAAAAAAATCACTCCCTTATCAAAACAAATGGAGCCAAGTTACATATTGCTTGTACTACTCTGTCATTTGTCAGTGAGCACAGGCAGAAAGCAAAGCAGCAGGGTGATGTAGTGACTATAACTAATGTTGCTAAATATCACAACATTTTTAGCAAGTCTGGCTTCTCTCCTCTGTAAACAAGAGACAGTCACCGAGCTTGGTGACAATGAAGAAAAATCTGCTTCTTTGTGGAGGTGGGTGTATATCACTGCCAGAATTATGGAAGATCCAGTATCAGTGAGATATTCTGATTTAAGCTAAAGGCAATTCTGTCCCAAAAGCTGATAAATTCCCAAGTATATACCCAGGCAAAACCTAATGTACAGGACAGTTCAATTTCTTGCAAGGGATTATAAAGAAGAAATGGACATTTACATTTCAATCACACAATAATATTCACTGCAAGTCTTTGCTCTCTTGAAAATAAACCTGACAAACACTTTTTCTTTCCCCAAGGCTTCCACCAGACCTAGGCAGGCTGTGATTTTTAAAGAGCACTCTGAACCTCTAGAATCACTTTGTAAAAACCTGGACTGCAAAACACTGTTCAGGAAAACCACAGAGCTACAAGAACTCAGATTAAAGCGTAAATGGGAAAAGAGCCAGTAAAGGAAAGTTGCTACAAAGAGGCAAAAGGGCCAAAAAAGCACAGACCATCCAGCAGGGAAAAATCCCTGTGGTCATGTTACCTGCACTGTTGATTAGGTAGGGCAATGTCAGTGCAGAAACAGAAACATCACTGCTAAGTACCTACCTGAACAATTTAACATACTTAAAATATTCAAAATCCATTTGAATTAAGAACATTTTTTAACCTACATAAGGTTTTGAGAAGAAATGAATAATCACGGTACACTTTGCCTGCAAATAGAATTTTTTGGCTCATACACCACATACCCTAAATCTCCGTATTTTCTCATCTGTCAATCTTCATTATAAAAATTCCCATTCAAGCTGAATAGCTGTCTTCCAAGACCTCATCTGCTCATGGCATTGATTCCCCAATTGAAGCCAGGCCTCTGCTGGAGATGTCATCTGCACACCAAGCTGCAGTGTCATATGCAAGGGATTACAACATTAGGTAGGAGACTGGAAGAAGATATAGATGTAGTTAAGGAACAGAAAATTTCTTTTCATGTAAATACCCCAGAGAAATGGACAGTAAGCATAGAGAGACATAGAACATATAAGCTAGTATATGCAGAAGGATTCCAAAACAGATTTGTTTTTGCAAAACTAACATGGAAATAAGCAATCTTTATTTAAAGTGCTTGGTATAACATACCTCACTGCTGGCAAAATGTAAATTTGGGTTTTTAGGTTACAGGGAGAGAAAATACAAGAAAAATAAGAGATGGTGTGTGATTCAGATGGAGCTACTCTTGATGTCAGTTTAGATGAGGTTATTGACAAATACATAAAGATATTTTAGTCTTGGGGAACTTGAGGTCCTGTGCTGTCTTTCCAGTCACAAATTTTATTAAGAAATTTTTACATTGGTTTGACCGATATTTGATATAATGATCTTCAAAGCAGTAAAAAACGTTCTTAACCAAGTCTGCTTAAGCCAAGGCAGCATTGTCAGAGGATACGCTGCAAGGCAGCAACAACCTCTGGGTTATTTCACCTAATGAGGACCATCCCACAGCAGTAACGAGCCTTACAGGGTTGCAGCTCTCTGATATGTCGAGAGAACCATCTTGCTGGCCTTGAAGCAGAAAAGCAGAAGCAGTGCCGTGAACAAGCCTTAGTTTGGTGAAGGGGGGAGAGATGGGGGATTCCAAGAATTGGATTAGCTTTTACTGGAATCGTTTCATATCACCAGGATAGATGTATAAGCAGAAAAACAGAAATAGGGTAAACTCTGCCAAAAAGCATTCTGCCCTAGTAGCAATCTGCACAGTAAACTTGACACTCCTGCTTCATCATGTATTTTCCAATTCCAGTATCATTAAATAGTAACTGTTCTGCTCTACTTCCTGTTTTGAAAAATGCTGCTTTTTGCTCTGCCTTTGTAACAGCCTCTTAAGTCATTTAAGTTTTAATGCTCTTACAATGAATGGCTATGACAGGGAACCTTGCTGAACTGTATATATTTATTTCAGGACTTTGGAGATGCCATTATTTATATTAGTTCATAATTATTGTAGCAGTCACTTCCAGCTGCCTCATAATGCCCCCATGAAAAAGTGAAGTATTAAAAGGAAAATTTTCAAAAGGATTCAAAGTGTCTATTGTGGCTGCTGGACACAGAAAGTTACCACACTTAAGTGGCTACAGAAAAAGCAAAGAGCTCTTTTAAGGAGTGTGACCATGAATGACTTATTCTCATGGACGTCTGTGCCAGAACTGAGAACAGCCCGTGCAGCCACACTAGTGAAAGTACCACCTTTAAAATTTAACTTACAACTCATATAAGGTAGGGAACAGCAATAACAGTTTGCAACATCCCAGCATTTTATCTCTGCAGGGTACAGGTTCCTTATCCAAGTTCAAAAATGTCAAGTTAGGGCATGCATATTCAGGTGAGGGCAACAATTTAGCTTATAAAAAATCAAAATATGTGATATTTAGAGAGATGGGGAAAGGAGAAATTGAAGATGGTAAGAAAATGACACAATAGAAGACTGAGCAAGCAAGGTGTAATTTGATAAGACAGGGAGGCAAGGGAAAGAGTAAGAATCCTGATGAGGAAAGCCTCTTTCTCAGTCACTTTAGTATTCAAATGCTCTCTATGCTGTGTGTTTTGTACATTCTGGTGCTACAAAGCAGGGTCCCTGATCTATGGTACACTTTCCTACTGACCTCCACTGTGGACACGAGGGTGTGCACTTTGCTACACTTGACAAAACAATGCTTTTGATAAATCCAATGCAGCAAAATATCAAAGAATCAGGCACAGCAACAGGAGGCCAATGGCTGCATTATGCCCTCAGTACCCCCTGTTGCTCAGACAGTGTTTCAGAAACACAGGCAGAGCAGAAACCAGCATACCAAAATACTCTTCACTGTCACCACACTCAAAAAGTTTATAACCACCTCGCAGCATTCATAACTGTGCTGCTTTGTACCTGTTTTCTCCAAGCAATATTGGGCAATGAGCACAAGTCATCATGGCTCACCTCCAGTCAGGGAGTGACCATCAGTCCACCCAGAGAAAGCTCTATGCCTGTGTCACATTTCCTGCAGACCTTGCCAGCAATTTAAGCCCCACTCACAAGTTCAAGCAAGTCAAGCCGAACTTGCTGCCAAGGGGTTGTTTCACCCATGTCAGTGGTGACATTTGATTGCTGGACTAACCACATGCCTGCTGCTCTGCTGCTCACTCCTGCCCTTGCTGCTTCTGACTAGACATTTTGCTGCATCCCAACCTGCAAGTTTTTAATAAAAAGGCAGAAAGTTCCAAAGCCCTCTTTGGTGTGCTCCCTGCAGAGCCCCTGGCTTGTCAGTGTGTTGGGTCTGTAACACAAAGGGGTTCACAGGCTGCAGAGGAAAGTAAAAGATCTCCTTTCACAGCTGCCCTGCACTCAACAGTAGGGTTGAAAATTGCAAAAGAGGACCCAGGAGCAGGACCTAAGGCTGAACAGCCTGGAATAAGGTGTGGATATTTATTTGAAAGGAAAATGTACATTAAGATCACCCCAGGTATTGCTTCTAATCTCAAAGAAATTAACAGCAGTGCATGTGCAGAAACTCTCTGAACACCACCAAAGAGTGTGATAAAACCCCTCAGCAGCTTCCAGAACAGGGTAATTACTGCAAAATTAGGAAATCCTGTCTTCAGCATGAAGGTCACTGACATTATGCCACCTTATTTTCTGCAGAGTGTGTTTAAGAGCCTTTAGTAAGACTAAAAAGCTGGGTCGTACCCTCTCACATCAGCGTGTTCACACTCACCATGACAAGAAAGACTTGCTAAAAGCCTGCCCAGTGAGAACCTCTCCACCAAAAAGACATTCTCCCAGAGGTTGGTGTGTCCCACACCTGAGTCCTTACAGCTGCCCTACTACCCTTCGGTCACTCCACCCTTCCCTGAGCTCCCTGCACTGCATTCAGCTGGCTACCCGTAGGTGTGCTGGGAGGCATGAGGACCAGATGTGAGCAGGAGTCCCCAAACCAAATCTAGTTCATTGCCCTGTACCTCTGGAGTTTGGCATTCAGCAATCTTGGACACATTTCTCCCACATTCTCACATATGGGGTGCACATCTCCAGATTCTGGCAGCAGGGGGACTGTGGCCTGGCTGGATACAGACAGTTCCAGCCTGTTCCCACCGTGGGGTATGGCCAAGCCCTGCAGAGGAGCTGGTGTAGCCTCTATAGAACACGTTTAAGAGCAGGCAGAGTCCCGCAGGCAGTGAGGAACAGCCCTGCCACCTTTGGGGTGGAGGGAGAACAGGGCAGAAGGTGCTCCAGGTACTGACTGGAGCAGGGATGCCCCTGCACTCCTGAGGAGCCCACACTGGAGCAGGTGTACCCTGAGGGACTGCAGCCTGTGGGGGTTAGTTTCTCACCAACCAACCAACTCTATTTTAATTAGCAATAGATTAAATTAATTTTCCCCAAGTCAAGTGTGCTCTGCTTGTGAGAGTGATTGTAAATAATCTCCCTTACTACCTCACCCAAGAGATTTTACATCTTACTGAAGAGAGCAGTGAGAAAGTGGGAGTGGGTGGCTGGCAGGAGACATGTCAGTCCACCACCCCATGTTTAGTAATTCCAGGGGAAGTAGTTAATATATTCCTGAGAGCAAAATGTGGAGGTGTCATTATTCCCGCCCAGAAATAAAATAAATCCTGAGCAGTTACTCCTAGAAAACCCAGTTCTGTCAGTGGTGTTACAGCAAATGTGACCTCCCTGCCTCTGTGTGCTTCTTGATAAAAGCAAAATATCCAGATGAAAGAAAACAGAAAGAACTTCTTAAGCAGAGAATTCAACTAAAAATGGTGAGAAGATAAAGGTGCAAGGAAATTCTCTTTCTCTGGTATTAAGGCTCCTAAAATGAAGTCAGTGTTCATCTTATTCTAATTGCTAATAGTGTGGTTTTTTCACCAGTATCTTTAATTGTTTCAAATATAATCTCAGTCCTGGTATAAGGACAGAACACTGCCCCAGTAAGCAGTTTTACTCTCAGAGTGACTTGTAACTGCAAATGAATGTTCATTGTCCAAGTCAAAGTTAAGTGCTAGAGACAAGCCAGCAGAAAACACCTTCTAAAGGAATTACACAGTTGTGAAAAACATATTTTTGTTCAGAGGACAGACTGTCTCCGTAAGAGTTCTCAGACAGGCAAGATTCCATACCTCCCCCACCTTCTTTGGGTCCCTGTGGATGAGAGGAGGCAATGAGCACCCTGACCTTAACAGGGCAGAAGAAGTGGAAGAGGAAGGACCAGGGTCTGTAAAACAGCCCTAAAGGGAAGCTGAGGTGGAAAGTGATGACAAAGTCTGTAGAGAGGAGCAGCTCTTGCAGCAGTAAAACTGCTCCTCAACCCACCACCCCTTCCATCCCCTCCCCACACAGACAGGAAGGCCCACACAAGCCAAAACAGACGACCATCACCTCATCCCCAGGCAGATTTGACAGGCAGCTACAGGCTGATGAGTTAGGCAGTAGCCTGTTCTTCCAAGGCCCAGAGCTGGCTCTGGTGTTTGCCTCTTGGAAAGCAAGTACAGACACCTGAGTATTAGCAATTAAAATGATGCAATACATGACACGTATCCGTCAGAAATAATCCAGCAATTGAGTGCTGGCACCCGTACTGCAGATAAGGCAGTGCTGATAATACTTGAACTTGTGTCTCTCACTGAGCTGTTTGCCACAATGCTTATTTTGTTCTCTGCTCTTAAATCTGTATGCTCACTTAGTCTCACCACCTGATTGCACGATAAGACTCCTATTTGCCAAATCCAGAAATAATGCAGCTTGTGGTTTGGAGATGCATTTTGATGGTTATTTTTTTGACTGATCTTGGAAGTTATGCAATAACATTAAACACTGAGCCATCACAAGGTAGACTAGAGGAACAGAAACAACACGGATAAACCCCTTCATAAGTTGTTTTAACAACTTACGTCTGGCACGAAGAATAGTCACATATTAAACACCACTCAAGCTTCCGACAGAAGGCAAGAAGTTGAGTGGAGCTCTTGCCACACCTGCAGTGTGAGGTGCTGATGGAGACCAGAGGTCGAGCAAGTCCAGCACCTGGCGGAACAGGAGAGCCAGGGGCTCCTGCAGGTAGAGCTGTGCTGTGTGACGTGGGGCAGGCAGCTCTTCCTCGCAATACCAGGTGTGTCTGCACAGCACAACGTGGAGCCAAGCAGAGAAACATGAGTCAATCTCTGCACAACTCATTCACAGCTATCTTAGATCCTAAAACCAAGTCATGTTAACATGGTGCTCCTGCCTGGGCATGGCTAATCTGTCTTCCCGAATATTGTGCAAGGGAGCTGTTCCGCTGTTTGTTCTACAAAGACAAGTCATATGAACAGATCTTATTGCTCCCTTGTCTCTTTAGGTCTGAAGTACCTTCAGAGAAGTCCACTGGACTGTTCAAGTGTGCCCAGTCCCAGCCGCAGGACAGGCAGATGAAAGAGAGTACATGAGGATTTCTCCATCTGAGGATGGTTCAAGTTACATGACCCAGAAATTTAAAAAAAAAAAAAAAAAAAAGTTGACAATTATGCAATTGTAAAAAAGCATGAAAAATCTCAGATCTGCACCTGAATGGACAACTGTGCATCAGAGAAGCAGGTGGCAGTAGATGTATCTATGTGCAATATAACAAGTGCTTGATTTCTGCTAGAGTAATCCCCATAAAAATAGATAGAAGTTCCCTCAGGCCATATTTACTAGTGTTCCCACTTCAAATAAAACACCCACGACAGGTATTTTTGGAAACAAGTTTTCTGTACGTATTTGGTGTCCTACTGGTACTCCACACTTCTAAATCTTGGCAATACCTCCCAGTCAAACACAGCTACAGATCTTGCCCAGAAAAATTTTCCTCATGCACATAAGGGTTACTCATGCTCAGGAGTCATGTGGATTGGAATGACATATGTACACAAGTTAAGGTTTGCAAGAAAGGATCTTAAATGTGGTGATACAGCAGTCATTATTTTCATACCTAATTAAATTAATTTGGAAAGGTATGTTTATGGTTAGGATTAGACTATTAATACAATAGATTGGCAATGGAAGCATATCTTTTAATTATCAAAGAGCTTCTCGATAGGATTTAATAAGTGCAGAAATTCTTTACTTTCATGCTGTCAGGGTGTTTTTTGCTTTTTCTTTGCCTAGGTCAACCAGTTACATACCATGCCTCTAGCAAGAAGTAGCCATTGAGCTGATCACTCCTTAAATTCCAGTTCCTAGTCACACTTAATAACTGTCTATCCCCAAATCCCTGCAAGGGACAGGAGAGTATCACAGTGATACAGAGCTCATATCAATTTCTATGACACTGACTTGGGTACTGCTGGCATTAGAAACACTCCACTTTCAGATGGTGAGCCCACAAGCCCAGAGTGCAGTTCAGGGAATTTAATTATTAAGGGAAAACTAGGTAACTGGGACTCTGCTTCTATTCAAGCACTTGTTTGGTTGGTTTGTTTGGTTTTTTTTTTTTAATCTGACTTCCAACACAAGTATCTGGTATTTTTAAAGATACAGATAAGAAGAAACTGAGAAAGGAACTGAGTGATCCTTCCTTAGTCCTGAACAACAGACAATACACTTTGGTCAGGAAAAAGTGGTAGCTTTGAACTGAATTTTCTCCAGCTGGTTTATAAAGAAATCATATGTCAATTATGAAAAAATATCTATCAATTAAAGTAGAAACTCCTGAATATCTTCTTCTAACATCGTAACAGTGACTTTGCTACAAAAAGGAACAGTGAGTCAAGTGTGTTCAGGGAGCACTGGACTGTCTTCAAACAAGTTTGTTGGCAGCTCAAAGGCTCCTGAACATTATGATGTTAATACAGCTGTATTAGCTCCTTCACATTAATAAACACATGTGTGGGAAGGTTCAACTCTCTGCGTGGCAAAGTAGTTCTGCCTCTTTGGTTTCCAGTGGGACATTGTTTTAGCTCAGTCCTGAAAGGAGATCAAAGTTGGTGAAAGCCTCCGAGTAGGCGTTCAGTGCCTGCTGCTGGGCTGTGCTTTCAGCTGCTCTTGCAGGGAAAAGGCATCTTGCAAAGAATTGACACTGTATTTCATCGATGTCATTCATAATCCTTCTTAACAGATTAAAATTATGGGCTGTCTGGTTCTCAAACAGCATCATCCAATTTGCATGGTCCAGGTCCTCTTCTGCAATGAATGATGGGCTCCGTAAGTGATATTTACCAGTCCGTCATGGCACTGCACTGCAGCTAATACACACTGAACCTTCAGAAAGGCAGTGTGGAATTAATTCTCTGAAGCAATCAACATTCATTTGACTCTTTTCCTGTATTTCCTCTGCATCTACAACTCCAGTGATTTCACATCAGGAGAAGTAGGCAAAGCCTTGAGCACTCTCAGCAAACATCAAAACGTGAACTGCTAGAAATCTATAGGGAGACTGCCAAAGGCACCAAATGCCAGCCAGGAATTTAACTTTCACTGATGATCCATGATCCAGAAGTCAATGGGCATAAGATGACTTTGCTGGCATTTTTATTTTTGAAAATACACCCCTATAGCCACTTAAATGTGTCTACAATTTTGCACTGTAAAACCAAATGCCATTCTAAAGTATACACCCAGATAGAGGCACACACACGAACTCACAACACAGATCAAATGCCTGTTTTGTCTTCCGGGATTCTCAAGGGCATTCAAGTACTGAAATTAACCCTTGTCCTTCAGTGTGCTAGAGCATCCAGTTTTACAGCATTCCACAGCATCTAGGACAACACTACTACTGAGGTTCCTTAACATATTGAGGCTTTAGAAAGACCACTTGGGAATCCGCATCACAGTCATTCCTCTTGACAAAGCAAGTGTATCAGGAACACTTGCAACACGTAACAAAGAAACTATCAAAACTCCTCTATGTTGACGCCAGCCTGAAGGATCTGTGGACCCTATATTGCACTGAAAGTGATTTTTTAATAGGTAAATATGTGTTCAAGTTCTGCTTGTTTGTACTCACACAGGTAATATATGCACTGTACTCCCACACTGAGACTTTCTTGTGAAACCAAAATATTATGAATACAACCGCCATTTCACTGTCAGTGGAGCCAGTTGCTTCCCTGTGACATGCAATATGCCAAACCTAGTCCAAGACACTGCCTGCAGCTGCCCTGAGCACCAGGTTTGTGCCCTGAGTACCTGCAGTACCTCCCCGATGCCACCTAAGCTCTGGGGGTTACAAGGTGGTTGTCATCCTGTCCACAGGTAATTCCCCAAGCAGGTGGAAGGGGAGACAGTGAGCTCCTCTGTGCAATACAGATACTGACATTTCCCACAGAAGGGAACTTTTTAAGCAATCTGTTAGAAATAATCAGTGCTTCATTTACATCATTTCAGAACAGCTGAGCCTGGAAGCACCAGCTCCCCAGCTCCAAGACTCCTGGCTCAGCAATGTCACCAAGTGCTCCTGGGTTCCCCCTGCCCCATCACCCCAAATGAACCGACAAGGAGGAGCTCGAAGCCCTGGGAGCCATAAGGGAGCAAAAAGTCACAGAACTTAGGAATCATGGCTCCTATGCTTCCAGCTGTGTGGCACGGTGCCCAGAAGCCCTCAAAGCACTTGTGGTATATGCCAGGTCTTCAGGGATCTCCAGGGGCATCCAGCAGGTCAAGGCTATCCTAGAGCCACAGACCTCACAGCTCGCCAGGAGTCATGAAATCAGCCATGAAGCCTGTCAGAACCCATCCCATGTCTTTGCAGAAAGTCACTAAAAATTATGTTTTTGCAAAATATTATGGTATCAGCAAATCTGCCTTTTCTGATGGAAAACTGTTTTGTCATGAAGTTCCCAGCTAGCTCCAGCCTGTCCCTTAGGCAGGTTAAAAATCAGTGAAGCTGCTATACTAATGTCCAAAGTTCTTGTACAAAATTAGAGAATTAATTTAAACTTGTTCAAAAAAATCAGACTTCCCTTGAAACATTCAGAAGACACAACTGCCTGTAAACAAGGTGCTAGACTGGACCTGCATTTCCTTATCCATGATCACATTTTTGTTTTATCTGCAGCCCTGCTGTGCTTCAACATTTTCCTGTTCTTTGTCCCAGCTACAAGTTCTTTGAGGCAGGGCCCTTTTCCTGACAAGCAACTTGTGAAATCATGTAAGCAAGAAGTTCATAACAGTGGCAATCCTGGCATTTTCTGTTTCAGAGGAATGACCTCAGTGATGTTTCCAGAGTGACTTTTTCCTTCAGTACCAAGAACATAACACTGCCTATAAATTTAGGAGCCTTTTGCATCAAAAAGGCTCTCTTTAAAGGTTCACACAGAAAATTCTCTTATGTAGAGTTCTGAGCTCTTTTAAAGTACACTTGGAACACAGTCAAGTGTATAAAACAAATTTCCCCAAAACAATATTTCTCCCTAAAATAAAGTGTTGCTTATTAAACACGAAATGGATGATTTCTTGTTCTCAGCATTGTATTGTCACTGACTAGATTTTGCATCTTTTCAAAAAGTGACACAGACACTGAATCAATATCAGGTAGGAAAACTCCCACTTAAAATGTTTGAGTAGGGAAGGACATGATCCTTTTGTTCCAATGAAAATCTTATAAAAGGTCTAAGCAATATTTTCTAAGCCCTGATTTTTCCATACAAAAAACACCTAATGCATTAAGCAATATCACAGGGTATTACTGCAAAGCTTACCTCGCAAGCCCAAGCTACATAAACTAGCTGTAAAGCTTTTAATTTGTCTAAAGAGATAATTAAGCTGGATCAAGTATACTCAGGTGTTACAACTCAACAAAGGAGTTGAGCAATTACACCTTTGAGAAAATAAGAGCTGCACTAACCAGTATCACTTTTGTCTCAAGTGATCCAACACACAGTACCTACTGCAGCAATAATTAATTTGGCCCGTTTTTAGAATGCTTAGAATTTTTAGAATGCCTAACCTGAACTGCACACAACAAATATTTGCCACGAGCTCAAGTCCATGTATAGAATTACTGATCTTTTTTTTGTAGGCAGCTTGTTCATGCACATTACCTGAAATCTGACTTCTGTTTCCAACTTTCTTCTGGATTGAACTGGAATAGCATCATTTGTTATGCTAAAATACTCATAGTTCAAAAAGTTACATTAGTTAGTATTTTATAGCCTCAGTGATCTCCTTCAATTACTTCTTGGTCAGGTAGACTAACCTAATAAAAGCAGACAGAATTTGAAACATACTGCAGAGTCTAAAATCCACTGAAATGAGTCGCAGAAAATTCAGTTGACTCTCAGAATTTCAGGTGTGGACTCAGTAAGTGACCTAGTAGAGATAGTAATCATGGCATCATAGCTTGCTATGCTTTTTAAATTTCACATTAGCAGTTGGATAGTTTTACGGGGTTTATTTTGATAAAAATCTTTTTCAATCCATTGGGACATAAAAGAGAAAGGGAATCTAACTGGCTGTGGCAGAACAGTATCCCAACAGGTTCAGATACTCCATGGCCTGAATTTAGCTGAAGTCTCCAGCAAGACCTGAAGAGCCAGATTCTTGCCACCATCTGACAGAAACTTCTAGCTTGGCATACACCTACAAGTGTTGTTCCTTGTTCTGCAGTCCCGAATTGGCTCCATATTATGTACTGTTAAGAACTGACAGCACACTAACCAGATGTTCATTAAGTTGCATCCACAGTAACTTTACCACAGGCAACAAAAGCTGGTTCAGAGTTCATCCTGAATGACTGGCAATTGGTATCTGCAGAAAGCTGCCATCTTCATATTTTTGTTTACCAAACTGATAATGAATTTTATTTCTCTACTTTAAATATATTTGAAAGGAGAGCAGTCCCCATATATTGCACACAATGGTATTACACTACCTGTATTTTAAGAACCAACCAGTTCCTGTCCTTATAGCCTTAGCATTGAAAGTCTCACGACTTTAACCACGGTTAAACAGCTGACAAGCTGCCATCACTGCCTATTGTACAGCCTGACACTCCCACACTTGTACCTTGTGTCTGCCTCTTGTCATATCCTCACTTCAGCTTGTACACCACCTGACACTGGGGGCTGTAGTCAACAACAAGGGCTCTTGGATACTGCTAGACTACACGAAAAATTAAATGCACAAGCTTCTTTATGCAGAAAAGGATTTGTAGCTTGTTGCTATTTTCATTTTAAACTGGTTGGTAAATGCAAAATCTTAGTAATCAGCTCAATGAAACACTGAGTTGGTTACTCATTAGAAACTTCAGAATCCTATATGGTATGAAACAAATACTTTTATGGCTACATGTAAGTGGACCCTTCAAGCTTAGCCATAATAAGAAACTTTGCCTCATTCTGAGCTACATCAAAACAATATTTGTAAAGAACATAAGAGTCATAGTCATCATGTGAGTAAACACTTCACTGCTTCAAAATCATACTTTTCAAATACTTAAATTGACCCAGTATTCCAAGGAGTAAGACAAAATATGCAGCTACAATGTTATAGGAAAAAATAAATAAAATTGCAGATAAAGCCTAGAAAAAATGCTGTGTACTGCTTAATGAAAGGAAAAGATTATACTGTGTTAGAAGAATTAGACTTCCTAATGATTCTAAAATCTATACAGCAGCATAGGTCACTCAGAGCTTTCCACTGAATTTAGTGACTGAAAAATTTGATCCTGCATTTAATTTGATTTAAAGCTCTGGAACTAAAGCATTTGTGTGCGCAACTATTTCCAACCTTTAGTTTCGACCAGTTTTCAGCACTTGTTACAACACTACCTGCTTCACAACTGCACTTTAGTCACTGACTTGTAAAAAGAAGACATTTAATTAAAAATGCCAATATTAAAAGAGTACGAGAATGGTACATTGAAAGTTAGATTATATGGGTCATTGGTGCCATCACAGACACTTTCCTGTTGTTAAACAGGTTACATGGAGCAACTTCGTGCCTATACATGAAAAACACTAATCAGCCCCTTTTACTGATCAATGAAATAGGAGCAGATGTTTTGAAAGCAGCAGAAAATACAAAGGTACACATGGAAATCAAGTTATCTTAGTCTACAGAGATGTACTTCTGCAGTGTATGGGCTTGTTTTCTGAGAATTTGACAGCTGTTGTACTGGCCAATACACATTCAGTGCTGCAGTGTCCTGGACCTGTTTTCCTGAGTGAGAATTTGACAGCTGTACAATTACTTCCAGTGCAGAACAAGAAAACACACCTATTACTGCCTTCATCTTGCTTTAGGAAATTCAGTTTCAGTACGATGCAACATAGTTGCTATTCTTCCACATCAGCTGCTTTCTGGAACTGAAATTTGGCAATGAAAACACAGAAGAAAATAAGCCTTAGGTTAACACACACACGTGAAAAAAATTTTGATAGTCATCTGAAAGACTTGTTTTTTTCCATCCAGACAGAATGAGCTCAGCATGAGCTGCTTTTCTAGAAATGAGGCTGATGTGATGACAGTCCAGTGGATTTCTCAGTGGTCTTAACATCCTAATCAATTTTCTGATTCCCAGCTCTTTAGTGGTAATGACCCTTTTGAGGCTATTTGACCAAGAAATTTCTCTTTCCTATTCCTCATGAATTGCTCTGCACCAGTTCTTGGAACAACAGCCAAACTATCAAGTATCTATCCAAACTATCTCTCAATCCCACACTTCTTTCACCTCCTTCCATCCATTCTCCTCCATTTTCTTAATTCTCAAAAAAAAAAAAAAGAAAAAGAAAAGGAAAAAAAAAAGAAAAAAAGTTCTGTGTGTTGTATTATTATTAGTTCTGTGTATTGTTTTACTATTAGTTTTCTGTCCTCTGCAGTGACTACTTTCTCCCTCCCTGCCACATCCTTGGAGCCTTTCTCTCACTCCAACTCAAGAGGAGCTGCATGTTGCAACTGGTGAAACTCTGGTGTGGTTAAATGCTGTGCCAAAGACTCTGGAGAGAAGAATAGACTCTGAGACTGGCAGGAAGAGGGAAGCTGGATGATATTCAAGAAGCTGACTACCATTTTGTTCAGAACAGAGAAGAATTGATTACAGAGCTATGCGGCTTTTCCCAGGTCCAAGCTGCCCCACACACACACAAAAAAAAAGAATTGGATATTTGCATAGTATTTCTAATCCGCAGGTCTCAGAATGAATGCCATGGCTCCTTCACTTAGGAGAAGCCCCAAGTCACAGAAAGGTTAGATTATTTTCCCATATAGTAAGGGAAGGGCAAAGTCCTGGCTAAAATCTTCTTGTTCCCCCAGTTACAGTGGCCCCACAAGGTCCCTTAAAGTCTCCTCTGCTCATGACAGCTCAGAACAAAAATCTCTGTAACATAACCAGAGTAGCACAAAGGTCCAGCACAAGCTGAGTGTCTCAGCCATCACCCTGCATCTTGGAGGGACTGGCAGCCCTTTCTGACAGGCAGCCTGTAACTCAGCCCTGAAATGCGTGAGCCAGCTCACACACCAGCAGCACAAGGCAGCAGGGAAGAAGGCAAAGCCAGCCAGGCTCCTCACAGCACGACTCAGCACCTCGGCTGGGCTGCACCTCGTTAGTCTGAAATCTCCAGGGAACACACACCTAAGCACTGCACCTTGCTGCCCACATGACCATCAAGAAGTTTAAGGACCATCCTTACAGACGCGCTGCCTTTCATATGGAAGTTTCTTACATTTCCTTCGGGAAAAGATAAAAAACTGCAACAAACAAACAGATTTCCTGAGTCACCAGGGTGACTCTTTTCTAAAGGATTATTCAGGAATTGTCACCAATTTACTGCCTGCCTCTATCTACCTTAAATTGTGCATGATTACTTTATTTCATTTTGCTGACATTTGTGTTTTGTTTAAGGGTCTCTTTGTGCAATCTTTTGTGTCTGCTTTAAATAAACACTCTTCCTGTGCTTGTTGCAGCATGCTCGGGTTCAGCAAGATGTCTATCACTTAATAACCAAATGAAAAGTTTAATCACCCAAAATCTAGCTTTCAACCTGCAGTTAAGAAAACAGAAAAGCTAAGGGTTTTCCATATGCGTCTTTCTATTTCTTCTAGAAATTTTGCTAGTCCAAGCAAGTTCGATGTTGTGCATTTAGTCCTGTAAATATCAGTTTAGCACGTGGAAACAAGACAATATTTATTCGTACTTTGCAGTCAGAATCAGTCCAATAAAAAAAAATCATTCATTGTAGTCCTTAAAAAAATAGGTTTTTGTTACTAGACACTGGGCATGTACGAAACAGAAAGAAGATGCACTAATGGCTTGTTGAGCACAACGACTGCAGAAAATTGGGCAATAGTTGAGTAAAACATAATGTGGAAACCAAACAAGAAAATAAAAGTCATGCCAAGGTGTCGTTTTTACAAAGTGACTTCCTTAGAAAAAAACCCAAAACAACAGAGAGACAAGTTAATGTCCCAATATGGGACAATAAAGCTATGTTAAAAACACTTGCCATTAACAGCCATCTGGTCTCTGCAATTTGGGGGTAATTTTTATGTACAGCTGACAGCTTTGCATCATCTTTCCTCATTCATGAAGGATTGTCTCTGCCTCCAGCGTACAAAGCCTTTGAGAAGCTGGATCTGTCCGTTACGTTGTGGCTCTCAGTAATAAATGTGCTGCTAATAAACACATAACATTCTGCATTAGATTTCCAAACAAAAATCAAACCTGAGAGTTGAAAAAAATCCACATATATGCTAATAATATTCCCCTTCTCTCTAATAACATTCTGCTTGTGTCACCATTGCCTGTAAAAATCAAGAGGCAAAGTGTGCTCACTGCCCTTGACATACTGTGATGGTAAGAAAAATCAAGACTGTTTTCTCACTGTTCTCTGAGTACAAGGGTAAATCTCTGCTTAAGCCTATCTTTCTTGATCAGAATGTCTCTGGTGTCCTTACGCCTTTTCCTCTGGTTTGAACTTGTCTCTTCAGAATATTTAGTAAATACAATTCATGTTCACACCTAAAGGAAAGCTACCTTCTTTTGTTTTGTTATGTGTTAGAAGTCTTAAAATACACATGCACAACAAATGCCAGGGTCACACTTCCCTCATTTGCAATCCTTGCAAAGAACACTTATGCAAGAAAAGTGCAGAGAAAACTAAAATTCTATTAACATTCAAATCATACTCTACCATTTCCATTCCTCAGATCTGATATAATTTTAATATACATTAGGAATGAGACCAGAAAAAAAAACCTGGAGCAGCTAAAAGTCTGTTACCTTGTAGCGCTTCCTTTGATACACAAGAGATGGTGGTCTGATTCTTCCACCAAACCCAGATCAACCCCATAACTGCATCCCACCAACCAAACACCCTGTAAACACTGGGCACGTGTACAGAGAACCTAAACCTAGTCTACACAAATCAGTCAAAACCTCTGAACAGTCACAAGTTGTTGATGGGGCACACTCATGGGATAATCCTATCCCACGTTTCAAACATCCCAGAGTTAAGGGGTTGGTTTCCATTCACTTGAACAAAAACAAAAACAAAAAAAAAAAAAGGACAATTTTCACAGGTATCATTCAGGGTTAACTCACAAACATCTTCAACTGAACTGAATTTTCTTCAGATTGCAGCAACCTACAGAAAGGATACACATTATCATGCTGGTTTTGTTTCATGCCCTCAACTTCCTTACACTTGGATCTGATCCAAACCCAGAAGTATAACAATGGAAAGACGTGCAATTTTGACTTGGATTTCTTCCACATCAGTACCAGGATCCAGTATTTTTCTTCTGTGTCATACCTGAACCTTGGTGCAGATGACCTAAGAGGAGGTTTCAGGAGATAATTCCCCATGCAAACCGGGAGCCTGGTGTTCAACAACAGTGAAGCAGACACAGCATTACTGCCTGTCACATCCCTGAAGATATATAGCTTAACTGCAGCACACACCTTGGACCTGAACCTTTCTTAAGGTTGCTTTTTGTTTCTCTGCAAAAGCAGCCATTCCTGTGGTACAATCCGTCACACATCTCACCTCTGAACTGCATTGCAAAAGTATTGCAAATGCTGAGTCGTGACAACACCACTCCACAAGGTCCCTTCTGTGAATATTTTACCCTCCTAACTCTACATTCTACTTATAAGAATCAACCTTACCAAGATTCAATCATTTCAGGTAAGCCCTTATTCCTTTACCCTTTGCTAAGGGTTCTACAGCAGCTGGTTTCATAGGCTGAGATTATCATCAGATAATCACATTCTGCCTCTCAGCATGACATTCTGCAGCTCCCAAGTGCTCCTAAAGCACATCCATCATTTAGTATCCATGCTGGATTTCCATAGCTCATGCACTGTACATGATCACAAGATCCACAGCACCCCTGCAGTCACTCTGATGTGTTTTCCTCATGTGGCTGAGTCACATGTGAATTCCAGTTAATGGGACTGAACACCATTACAGTAACTGCTCTGGGCTCTCACTGCCATTTTTTGTTTAAGAATTACAGGTGTTTCCAGCCCTGGTGCTTTTCCTCACCTGATCACCAGTAGGACATTGGCCTCCGTCGGGCTGATCGCACAGTCAGTGCTCACCTCCTCACCCAGGGGCTGAATGCTAATTGTCTGAATCTCATCTCTCTACTCTTGTGCTTGGGGTGTCTGCCACAGTTCCTAAACCTCTCCTGTATTTCCCAAATGTTATAGCTCACTTCCTACAGTTTTTTTTTCCTTTGAAACATTTTGATTCAGAACAAAAGGAAATTTGTGCTTTGCATGTCTGTAGGCACAGAATAAATAAGAACCATGCATGTGTTTCACATTATACTGCTATGAATATTTATTTAGTCATCCATTCTAGCAATCCATATACCTTACTTCCTAAGGTCTCTTAACTATCCACTAGCACTGAACAACTCACTACTTTTCACTGATGAAAATTACGTATTGTGTTTTAGTGTATCATTCAGTTCCTGTCTCCCACTCAAATCAGAAACATCAGAAACTATTTTTTACCAGATTTGCAGCACATGGAAAATTTCAAATGTCTTTGCAAAGCCCAAGATGAGGAGTACAGCTGGTACAGGCAAACCACTTAGAATCTGAAAAAAGCTTATCAGCTAGGCTGTGATCCTGCAGACTAAAACAGACCTAAAGTCCATTGAACCCAGACAGAATACCCTCTGCAGTTTCAGATAACAAATCCTATTTGGCCCTTTTCTAGATAGAATTATAGGTCTGTGAATGGATGAATTGGGTTAAAAAACTAACCTCAACCCACGTCTTCCCCAGAATTCATCTCAGAGTTTACACATCTATTTTTCCTGAGATTTTCTTACTATTTTCATCAGCTTCTTCCTGTGGGGCCTGCAAACACACTCCAGGAAAGAAGCTTGCCAGGATATAAGAGAAATCTCACGAGAAATTCTGTTGTTGGTTCATTGCCAGGAAAATTCTGCAGACTCAAGACATACAAGTTTCTCCAAACTGGGGAGACAATACCTGTGATATCTCCAACAGCAACAGTGATCAGTGATCACTTCCTGAAAGTTGCTCTTAATAGTCTCATTTCTCAGATCCTGCTTGGATGTGAAAACATCATTTCCAGACCAAGTAGCACAGTCATAACCAAGACATAATCTAAAATACTGAATTTGTTTGAGTTTTACAGAGGGCTGCAGATATCTTGCTTGGAATTTAAAGAAAATTAGAGAATGAAAAGCTTTTACTCTTCCTCCTTCCCTATTTTCTTGGGCTCAAGACCCAGGTGTTTGTGGGTTTTAACAGGAACGGGTTGTTCTGCTTGGGCCCAAGTCTGTGGTTCCACAAACACTTCTTTATCAACACCATTAACCTAATTAACTGCTGTGCTAGGAGTAAGGCAGGTCTCCTGAGAATGTGTGTGGGGACAAACAAGGGTCTCAGAAGAACCACCACACTAAACAGGGAGCACTTCACCATACTCCATGAGAAACTGCAGTACTAGCAAAGAGGAATATGGAGAGGACAAGAAGGCACCTCAAATCCAGGAAAGATTTCCTCAGGACTGAAACCAAAGTTAGATATCTCTGTCTGATTGTGATCCACAGCTCAGAACACTCTTGCAACACCAGAACGTCATCTTTCATCTCGACAAGACCCACCTTAAAAGAAAAAAAAACACCAACACTGAGATGGGTCATTACATAAAATCTCCGAGTAGTAACCACAACGCAAGTTTCCCTGATCCTAGTACCAGGACACGATCTGTCCCCACATGCTCTGTTACTTTGCCTAACAAATTATACCATACACAGACACCTTTCTCTGGACCCAGCTGCCTCATGGGAGAGGTTACTGGTCTCAGCTGTGATATCACCACCTTGGTTCAGGTTACATTGCATGTGATAGCCAAGGCCAATTAGAAAACACTCCCACAACCAGCTCTCTTACCTTGATCAAGAGCTCTGCTGAGTTCCCAGCGCACAGGCAGTGTGCTCAGCAGAGAGCCCAGCACTCCCACTGCACACTGCATGTGCCACAAACATCAGCCAAAGTAGGCTCCTCAGGGAAGACAGATGGAGGAATTCCACCACCTCCTCCTGATCATGTTTGGATAAGTCCTGGGCAGTGGACGGCTCTGATTTGGAGCTTTCTAGATAGTTACAGTACATTTCAAGCAGTTCAGGAGCATCAGTACCATAAAATATTCATGGAACTGGGGCCAGCAACTGAGCTGGATCCGTTTTTTCCTTTTTATTTGAATCCAACTTGAGGCACTGACACCTGTTATAAAATCCAGTACCAAATTGCCCACCTTATCTGCTATATTAGGGTAAGGTGGGAGAAATGCTTCCTTGTTCAGTATTCTTTAACTATTTGCATATGATAGATGCTAAATAATTCAGGAGATTGATTTGTAGAAGATGAAGACTTTACAAATACAAAAGTCTGGAAATAGAATTCCTGAGAAACACACCAGAGTCCCCTAGTTCTGCTGTTGAGCCTCAAGTACTCTTTTAATTATTATTATTCAAGGATTTTCGTTTCTGAGACAGGTACTAATCTTTCAGAACACACTCCTTGGACACACACCCCCTCTCCCTTCAGTAAAACATTAGGCAAACAAACTCAAATTTTTCTATCTATTAACCTTTTCCCTTGCCCTTAGTGATTTTTGCCTACTTTCTAGCCCTAAGTGTAATCCATTTTACTTTCAGAGGTTGTAACAAAGCATACCCATAGTAGAATTAGCTCCTAGTAAAATTAACGTCTGACCTAATGCCAGCTGAAGACACGAGATCCTCCTGTTTCAGTGGAGTAGGAAACCAAGCAGAGAGCAAAGCACACTGCAGCTATTTTTTTACTAAATCCTAATAGTTTGAAATGCATATAGTTTACCTCTGGGGTTAATTTTATACTGAATTACAGAAGGTTAAATTGTTGACACAATCAAAGAAAGGCAACATGTCCAGATCAACCAAATCACACAAAAGTTCTGATTTATGAACTATAAATTAGTGTGGCCAAAGAGTTTCCTGAATAAAGACAAAAATGCCACCCTTTTACAGTCTCTTAACTTCTTCAAAATGACTTTTTGTTGGTTTATAGTGAGGTGACTGTTGAGTTCATCAGGTCACAGAACCATATGAAGTTGCCGATCTAACCCTAAGTTCTGCAGCCCACAGTCACAAAGATGTTATTTCTGCAGCTGCTGAAAGCAGCTTGTGTGCAATTCCCAGAGAGGAATTCATCACAGCTTCGTGGGACCCCTGTTCGTGGGTGTCTGTTTGTAACCTGCATCTTTGCAGTGTAGCAACCACATTTCAACAATAAAACTTGTAGAGGTAATTTGATTTTAGTCTGCCAGCCAGCACTTCATTGCTAATACTTACGATG
This sequence comes from Oxyruncus cristatus, assembly GCA_013399855.1. NCBI lineage: Eukaryota > Metazoa > Chordata > Aves > Passeriformes > Cotingidae > Oxyruncus > Oxyruncus cristatus. Next base: position 1,705,466 of record VXAY01002056.1, read on the forward strand.
CCTTACGTATTTGTCTGAGAACATTAGCACTGAGATAATTAACTCTTCTGCTGGTGCCTGGTTTATGGTCTTCACTGAAAACACACTGCTTCCAAAGAGACATGCTCTGCATATAAGCAAATGTAATCCCTAAATCTCTTATGTGGTCAGTAAATTAAAATCTAGGTTTGTAGCAGCTAAATGAATTCCCTTTTCCTTCTTTTTTTTTCTTCTTTTTTTGGCACTTTCTAGCAAAACAGTTCACATACAATCACTCAGTGGCTGGAAAGTGGGCTTGGCAGAGGGAGCTGAGGCTCAGCATGGCTCCAGTCAAGACAAATGGCTGAATTATTGTGACGTTAGTAAACAGGTAATTAGTTTTGCATGTCATTGTTCACCATCTCAAGCTCATTACCAAAGTCTTACAACACTCTCTTTAAAAATTCAGATCTGTTTGACCTGCTACCAGCTATAGTACATTTCAAGCACTCATGGATAAAGTGCAATCTTGTCAAACTGAAGACACCTGCTCCCAGCAGGAACACTACTTATGAACTGCCAAGTCTTTTGTTACAGTACCTTGAGAAGCAATGATCTTTCCATCTGGAATAACCAGCATCAACTTGGCTGCACCCACTGTAAAGCAATCTTTGAATATTTATTACCACGTGAAGTACATACAGCTATAAAGGCAGGATGTACACAAATGCAAAAAAGGAGAAGACCACTCAAGATAAATTTTACTGTTTGCGACACAAGAGTTTGAAATTCATTTCCTTTGGAAACTGGCTCCTAGTAAAAACTCTCCGTTCTCTTTTCCTCTACCACCACGTCTGTCAGGGTGAAGCTCACCCCTGTATGTATAACTTATTTCACAGCTGACACATATAATTCAACATATCTACCCTTTCTGTCACTCTAGTGCTAAACAACTGTTGCTGATCTCGGGGTAGACAATTCATGCTATGAATTAATCAAGCTCTGTCCTTGTCTCTCCCCCAAAGCCCCTGCTGCAGACCAGGGCCGTACCAAGCATGACACATGGCTCCACTCTGCCAGTGCACTTCGGAGCTGCCCCTGCTCTCTTCCTCACCAGCTTTGCAGAGAAGTGTATACTGAACTATTGCTCTTTGTTTCAGTTTTTATTTGATCTAATTTCTTCAGCTATTCATTCTCCTGGACTATGTTCTTCAGTTTACTTCTGATTAACAGCCATGTTTAATCCGGTTTGATCCAAGAAAAGCTCTAGCACTGTCATTCTTCCCTTGTCTTTATTTTGTGAGGGTACAAGTGGTAATTTAAGCTAATTACATTTTAGGACTGTGGTCATTAAAACTACAGTAAAAGCACAATCTAGGGCTTGGGTGAAAGTATCCCAGAATTTAGGTTTATTTCCAGCATTTTATTTGCTTCAGTGCTTTCCACAAGGGCAATGAAAAGTCTGATCAGGAGCTCAGTGCTCCTCAGACTTCCAAAAGCAGTTTAATTCAAGAACACATTCCTTGCCATCTTCTCTGCCCTTAAGAGACCTCAGTAAGCAAAGTCCATTCTGCAGCACTTAATCATAGATATGCAAATGCTGCATTTAGAATTTGGAGCCCACTGTGAGCCTATTTTTCTTGAACTGTTATTTTAAAATGAATTTTAAATCAATTTTGCAGTAAACATGGGATATGTTTCAATAACAACCATTTTTCTCCTGATTAGTAAATTACTGTTGTTTCCAATGTTTCATTCTAACTACTACTTGCTCAGAGTCACAGGAAAACAGAGCACTTAGTCAAGACAAACTTCCCTTTATTTCCATCTCAGCAGAGCAAGATCTAGATTACTTTCAGAAAAACAGTTTGGAGCTGACAAAGTGAAAAATGTTGCATAACAGCAAACTTATAACATGGTAAGAAAGTTTTAATAGAAGGATTACCACTTGCTGTTGTAACTAGTTTAAAAGTCCTTTAAGACTCTCTGCTAAGAGCAGACGATTATATTTGCAGTATTTATGTAATTTCTATTGGCTGGTTGTGTAATAATTTATGAAAGTTGTGACAGCACAGTGCTTTAATACAGATTAAACTATATTGAGAGAGGAAAATACAGGAAAATGCCACTGTGCTGCACAGAATACCAATCCCAGGATCATCTAGAATTTTAAAACAATTCAGTTTGAAAAATACAAATTGTCTTTTCCCAACCATTGAACAATCTCTCTCAAGCACATGTTTTTCTTTGTGGGAATGCATTACATCTATCTCTTTGCGTGATGTTATCTGTATGTCAGACCCCCATTACACAGGCTCAGAAAGAAACAAGCAAGTCATTCATATCATCTTTATCCAGGGACATCACACATCCCTAATGTTATGTCGTCGTGCATTCAGCATCAGCCATGTGTCTTAAAACTGTTATCAGTGCTATTTGTACACATTTCTACTTGTAAACCTGGGCAATCATAATGCAAGTCTTGGGGGAAGATGAAGGTTTTAACTTTCTAGTTCATGGCAGAACTGTCCACCTGAAACCAACTTCAAACAGTTCATACAAAATGACTGTGATTGTATCAGGGGACTACAGTGTGAAAAGAGTGAGGTCTATCCTGTAGGATAGGTGGAGCACAGCTCTTTTCAATGACGCTCCCATCTACAAGCCTAAGAGGTACTGGAAATAGGTTTCTCATCAAAGATTTGTATTTAAGACAGTAACTGGAGGGTATGTTAGGTTTTACTTTGGTTTGAGGCTGGTCAAGAATTTTGATGTCTAGAAAATCAGTTAACAGATCTAATAAGTAAATCATAAATGCAACTAATAAAGATTTCATACCTATAGACCTGTGAACACACACAAAAATGTACATACAAGCCCTAAAACTGTAGATCTTGCAAATGCCGATTTGCAAGGTCCCCATTTCAATTAATATCAACTAAAATCGTATGGTAAACTAGGCATAATAACAGTAATTAAGACCTCGGCCTCTTAAAACACATCAGACACACACACAAGGACAAAATCCAATTTGGAGAAATATATGGAGCATTCAAGGGTCGATATGGAGATTCTATCTAGGCTACCTAAATAAACAGGCAAATCAACCCTGTTTAACAATGAAAGTGTTTTTCTTGAGATCTCAAGAGGATTTCCAATTATTCACAAATGACTAACTGTGCGCTCCTTTCCCAGAATTATAAACAAGTCACCAGCAAATAGCAAGTTTGACAAAATTGTCCACCAGCCCATTAACTGTACAACTGTGCTAAATAGCCAGAGACAAGCCTAAATCTGCCAGAACCAGTGTCTCTCGGGTCTGCCAAGGGGATAGATGTTTCAGCTGCAAAATATCCATTTGCAGCTTGCCACCATCTGGACCCTGGAAACTGAGCGCTGAAGGGATGGGCTGGCGCGATCCAGCTCCGGAGTGACCCTCAAGTTCTTGGAAAAATCTTCACAGTTGAGGATGACGTTACTGAAAGGTGGTCAGGCTTGCTTGATTGAGACAGGTACTTGTATTCACAAAAAGAAAAAAATATTTGACCTGTATTCCTTCAAAAGTCTATTGTTGTGTAATTCTAAAGATTAACTAAACATACCGACAGTTTTAGTCGTTTTCTGTTCAACCTTCTGAGGCCAAACAACTGTGACTTTTCATGTGTGTAGGTTTACAAGTAAATTCAGCTCACCTCATCTGATTTTAAGGTCATTCACCCAAATTACACAATATAGAGAGTCAAACAGATAATCTGGAAAGAGGCCTGTGAACAGTTATGTGAAATTAGACTGAGTTCCTGGGGAAGACTGGAGTGCAACGAACAAGGATGTGACACAGTGGTGGAGCAAATTATTACCAGGATTTCAAAAGACTGGGCACATCCATTGACACAGTAACACACAACCTGATCAGAGTAGGTCTAGTCTGTAACATGCTCCAGCTAGTAAACAATCCAAGCATATTTTTAAAAGTAAAAGTTTCGAAGCTCCACCAAGTCTTTTCAAAAAAGAATCACAAATTGGTCAAGTAGTCTCTATCTTTTAAAGATTTGCTTTCTACAAAGTATGGAAGGGGGGAAAAAACCCACCTCAGAACCTTGATTTTTTGGAAGAAAACATAATACTGCATGCTTTGAGTTTAAGCAACATATGGGAGTGAAAAAAAGGGGACACAATGACTACAGCTTACGTTAAGAAATATTACTATAAAGGAATTTTTGCCCAAAAATACACTTTATTGGATGTTTTTAGCAATGTACTTGTTTGCACTACTGTTATGAAGATAGGATTACAAGGCGATGCTTACATGAAGTGTTGAATTGGTTGAATACAAATTCTTCTTCAGATCAGTGCTGCACCCTTCAAGCACAAAGTTCTGAGAAGCTTATCCTTTTTGTAATGCCCCTAGAGAAAACTAACATACAGAACATTGTTTTGAGGTTATGTTGCAGCACACTCTGACTTGGGAGTCTGCAAATTGGGGTTTTTTTGTCTTATATAAGATGATTCATAATCAATTATGGTTCTCATATCAAAGGCTCCTGATTTCTTCAAACCATCAGATCCAGAGCCATTACCACCAGCAGCAGGCACGCTTAGAGTTCTTTTTAAGTCTTATGAAATCAACCTGTCTCTACTTGTTATCCCCTGAAAAAGCCCTTTTCAGCCTCCTTTGAGGCTCATGCTTGACCCTGACACCAATGAAACAAGAAGAAACCCTTCCCTGAGACCTGAAGTTTCTTCTCAGGCTATCAGACCAGTCTCTCCAGAGTTGAGTATAAGCACACAACATCACTCTTCTCCGCTCTGAAGGAGGCACACGTAGACATGTGGGTCAGGCATGCAAATTCATGTTACTACCTATAGGAATATCACCCCAGGTTTACTTCCTTGAGCACTACAGATCTTAAGAATTGCCTTTGGAGTTCGGGGGATGATTCTATATTTTAATTCACTCGTTTACAAACTTACTGAGCTTTCTTTAACCACCTAAACTCATTCACCTCTTCTTTGATGATGCCTTTCCACTCACTGACAAAATCTTAGATTCATGAAACTTTTAGGAACCAATTTCCAGGTAATAGGACTTCAAACTTCTGGCAGAGGGCCACGGCCCTAAGAAGGGCTAAGCACAAGATCTTGTTCCAGAGAATAGGCACTCACACAGCAGCTGGTATATGTAGATTAAACCTTTTCCTGACTTTAAGAAGCAGTTCTTTATTTATTGGCAAATGCTAAGCAGTGATTGAAAAGAACAGATACTGCCCTTTAGGGCCCTTTGGCCTTCCTCTAAAGACATATTATCAATTTCTTTAATTATCACAGTGACAGAAAAACTCGGTGAAATATTTAAAAGGGAGAGAGAACAAAAAACATGTGTTATGCTCATTTAGGACCACTTGAAAACAGATTATTCTGAAGAGGAAAAGAGAATCATTGGACATTTAAATAATTAATTTTAGCAAATATATTCAATGGGAAACAACGTAACTGACTCAGCACAATCAACTTTCACTGACCAGCTTCTAAATTGCTACTGCTAAATTGCCACTTGCAGGAATTTTAGCACAGCATAGTGTAACTCACTGGTCAGTCACGTGCCCCATGCACAGACAGAGAACTAAGATACAAACAGTCTGGTAACAGCCTGGCTATGATAGTTACATAGAAAGCATGCAAACAAACACAGAACTTCTATCATTTCCATCTCTGCGAGCAGCACCCCTGTTTATAAAATATTAAACCCTGGGCATTTATTTTGGATAGTTAAGACTTACAGCAAATCTTCCAACATAATGTTGAACACTAATACGTTTCTGTGGTTGAAAAGCACAAAGCATAATTCCTCAAGCTTCATTGCTTTGCTAAAAGTGAGAAAATTAGAAGCAGTGGTCTAGGTCAGACTGTTCTTTATCAGAGCAAGAAGGCAGGATGAGAAGTAGCTTTTGCTGGTTCAGATGAGCCACATCAATTCTGTGCGGCATAGAATATAAAGAGTCAAAACCAGGCACAAAGTAAAAAGTAAAAGAAGCAACCTCTAGTCGATGTCTCTCCATGCTTGATTTTTTTTTTTTTAGATGAAGTGTATTTGTAAAACATCTATTTTTGGTTTTTTTACACGTAAGTGATATCAGCCATATCCTTCAATCTCAGCTCACTCGAGCTGAGTGAGGTTAAAAAAGGAAGCTCCTTCCAAAGACATTTACCGCTGCAAGAGCTCCACGGAGTCTGGTAAGCAGCACATTTTGTCAACAACGTAACAGTTTAAAATACATGGGGTTTGTGATGGTATGCTGACAAACAGGCAGTTGTGATTCTTCTATATGAAACATTATTTAACCTGCATCCCAACAAATTGCCTGTCCCTGGAGCTGCAATTTTTCACACGAGCCATAAAGGCATTTCTGAGCCTTTGAGTTCAGACCCCAATTCTCATGGTACATTGTGTGGGAAAAGAAGCTACACCTCCCAATTTCCTCCCAGGTCCCAGCTGACGATTACTTTCTCTCTGACTACTTTTTCCTGGTATTTTGAGTTTAACATTGTGTTTTTCCATTTTGAATTCTATCACATTTTGTTTTGTTTCAGTGTGCTCTGCCAAACAGTGCCCTAACTTGACAGAGCGGATGTAATCTATATATAGTTTGCATATTGATTCCTGAGTACTTTGGGATCCTTCAGGCAGAAGGTTATCACAATATAAGGTTCCTTCATCTGTAATTTAGGGTAACCTTTAAAAAAGACAGAGCTCAGTTCATTCCAGATGTTTATCCAAACTTTTAAATCTCTAGTGTCTGGAAATGCAGAAGGAACAGTTATTTTGAGAGACTTTCAGTACCACTTAATGCCAATTTAGACAAACTACCGTATCATCCTGTCACTGTAATCACATGGGGTGCTAACAGCACCTACCATTTCTGTAGAAATTTATAAAAGATGAATCACCACAACACCGTCCTTTGCAGTATTATCCCCATTTTATTATTGAGGAAAGAGAGTGTCTGATATTACATTATACTATTAAGTGACCTGCTTTTTCAATCTAAAAAGAATAGCAATGGAAGATGCAGAAACTATTACTGTAACTTCTCCAGCTTTTGTATGGTGAAATGCTGTTTAAATATTTAGATCCTGCAAATTCTTTTTGTTAAAAAAGCAGGCCTCTGAATAATCAAAGTGACACTGTTTTGACTCTGCTGTGACTTCGCAGCAGTATTTCAATTTATTGCAATTTTGATCATGGTAGAAAAGTGAACTGAATGAAAAAATAAAGACACCTGTCACTGTTCACCATTTTCTCATGCAGCCTCAAATGTGCAATCCTATCATTTAGATAAAGCATCAACATCTTGAAATCACAACCATTCCCCATAGAAAAATAACAAGGTATGTATTCACTGTGTCTGTATCACAGACTGCAATATAGCCCATTATTTAATCGACTGAAATACTTCCTAGTTTCTGGTTTCCATGAAAGGCTGGTGGGGTTGGAAAATTTGAAAGTTGTTTTTTTGGTGGGATGATTGGGGGGGGAGGTGTATTCCTTGAAAAACCTCAGCCTTCATGACTTATACCATGGGTACTAGAGAACCATGGGGAAAGCACTGTAAGAAAAAGTACTTTTGTATCTCTGTCTGAAATCTTAAGGACCTAAGCCTAAAAGATGCTGTGCTAACTTCACTAATCACAGGAGCCAGAAAGAGCAAACAAAACAAAACAAAGTGTTCAGCACCATTTTGGACTTACATCCAAATAAATATGTATGTGTCATAAACCGACCTGTATACAACCCAGAAAAAAAATTCTACAGTAAAATAGGCTCTGCAGAATTAATTGAGCACCAATTTGGCTCTGCTTCACATTCAGCAGAGTCATCTAAGGAGAAATTGATGAAAAATCTGCCACAATTCTGCTTCTGACTCCCAGGAGTCCCAACCTGGGACTTATCCCAAAACACTGCAGTCTGGATTTCAAGGTAACTATACTCCAAATTGTGAAAGATAAATCTTTCTGTATTAACCAAAGCATGACTTCCTGTCAAACACTGATAGAACCATCATGGTTACATAACTATCATTGTCAAGTTGGTATTTTCCAGTGAAAAAATTTTACCTTCTGAAAGAAAACAATTCACAAGAAATGGATCGATCAACACATCCCAGTTTGGCCCTCTGCACAAAACTGGAGAGGGATCAAAAGGGACTGTCTTTGTATCAGTTCTGTAGCTGGACAGAGAAACTGGTGTCGTGTGATATAACAATGTAAGTGAAAAGGAATTGTACGTTCATCTGGATTTTATCAAAAAGTCTTAATTCAGAATTAATTCCCATGACACGATCAATAACAATAACTAAATAACTGGATATTGTATCACTGTGTTAAAAAAAGTTTTAAATATAATTAATAAAGAAGTAAATAATATGAGGTTTTCCATGTGATGTTTCTATCTCAAATATATTCACCAGTTTTGTAGTAGCAACTCTGAGACCAAAACACAGCAAAAGCATACCAGCCTCAGCTTCAAAGAGTCTGGCCCATCTCACATCTCAATAGTCACAGCAAGAATAGGTCTTCTTTTCTCCTTGCCCTTGAATTTGTGGAAGACAGGTGTCCACAAACCACACTAAAACCTGTGGTTTGCGTGTTCTCTTTGTATGTGCAGAGATACTTCTATGCATAATTAGGAAGGAAGACCAGGTGAATTCTAGACACCAAAAGAGATGCAGAAAAGTCAAAGTTGGCAAGACAGTAAAGACAATTCTATAGCTTCACTGGCAGGGTTACATGATACAGTAGCATATGGCAGCAAAGAACTAGATTCCATCAAGGAACCTGGTCTAGTTCCTACTTCACATCTTACTGGTAAAACACTGATGCTGAGTGTACAAAAAATTATGGAAGGAGACTTAAAAGAGCTGGGAGAGGAAGACTGCAGAACACTGAAGTGTTATTCTCCTCAAACCTTTATTCTTTTCATCACAAACTGTTGCATCTTCTGCTCTCCATTCAACATTGTGATACACAGGAGCTAGATATAATCAGTGATGTTCAAATAACCACAGCTAATTACTACTTTCATTCATTCTTCAAGAATTAACTGCATGCCCACACACTACTGTTTCTGGAAGGTAGTAGGAGCTTTGAAGAGTCAAGATAGAGAAATCGAAGACAAGTCTAGCAGATTTGCTAATTTTAGTAGACAAATAACAACTCTCCCTGTTGAAGATAACCTGTAATTCATCACTAGTATTGTTTGTTACTGCTTTCCAGCTTGAATCAGATCACAATAAGCTGTAGCTTAACCCTGTGTAGTCCCACTACGGGGTATCTTCACACAGTTACACAGTGAACAGAAGGATCATTGCAATATTCCTGTAAGACCGAGGAGGAGACCAGGCTCTCTATCTCCACTTTCGATAGGGAGTCATTAAGGTGCCTAGAAGGGTTAGATTTCAACAGCTGCATTAACATGACATGAGAAGGCTTCACTTGTCAAGCACCTTTACACTCACCTCACCACCAAACAGGAAAATGAGTACCTCTCAGTTTCTTTTCTGTTCTGGAAGAGATATCAACAATCAGCCTATGTAGGAGAGAAAAGAATGCTTTGCAGAGAGTGAAGCAAACCCTCAAAAGCTGCATATGGTATCATGTTAACTTCAATGGCAATTCTTTGTGGCAGGACACATCCTCATGTAATGTACTTTCTAGGCACAAGACAAACTGGCCAGGGGTATTATTTCGATTTCTAGAAAGGGCAGTTGATATAGATGAGAGTCAGGGCTGTTAGCAGAGGAGACAGCAGCACTGACCCACATATTTTAACAAGGATGTGTGTACATGCAGGATAATCCTGGTAATTCGCATTGAAGTTACATGCACAAGAGGTGTGGAACAGGGCAGATGATGATAATTGAACATGAAGACTACAGCAAAACATTTTCACAGTGTGTTTGAAGACATCAGAATAAGAGGCTTTAAACACATACATGATGAGTGAACTCCTATTTTAATCACCCTCCCAAGAATTCTACAGTCCATGTTTGGAGGCAGATTTCAAATCTGTTACAGCCTAGTTTGAACTGCATTAGACAAAAGTGCCTCCTATTCACAACCAGTGTTCTGTTGCATACCATTCAGCTTCCTGGCAGCCATGGCACTTGAATTTTGCTGGCAGAACCTGTCCTTGTCACAAATGTACTGCTACTTCCTGAGAGTATGAACAATGTATTTTGATCTTTCATGTTATTATGAAGGAACATGACATCCAGAATTGTGGCATTTCTTAGTTTCATCTAACAGAAGAAAAGCTGTTGAGTATTATGGATTCCTCTCACAAGAAAAGGGTACTGTTCACATTCCTTTAGAGGAAAGATTTAGTGTGTGTGATACAATCCCTGATACAGGTATAGAGAACACACATGGGCCTCATTTTCCAATGCAACAGGCAAATCTAAAGAAGCAGTCTGAAATTGCTGCTGAGATAAGCAGCAGTTACTGGGCAGCAGCCAGGCAGATAAAGCTACAGCATTATCTGAAGCAATATTGCCAGTGTCATTCTGGAACAGTGACTTTACCTACCACCAGTAGAGAAACACAGTAGATTGAATACCTCTCTAGCTGCTTCATGCACTGCAAGACTGCTCTAATTGTGTAGCTGTAAATCCTCCATGAAAAGAGAAACCCTGGGCAGAGAAAGCCAACACAAGAGACATTGGACACCTGCTTCCATCTCTGTTGTGGTTGATTGGGCTTATTGTGAGTAGTCACATGAGCATCTTTCCATCCCCTCTGTCTCTGGCCACTGCCTACCCTCGATCCTCTTGCAGTCTCCAATTCAAACACCAAGCCGTGAGGTGCAGAAGCAGTTGCCCTGGAAGATGATCCTTATGAGAGTGTCCCCCGATGGTATAACTTATGTATTCTCCCTCCAGACAAGCTAGAGATATGATTTGATGTTTTAGTGAAAAAACAGCCTAATATTAATAATAGTTAATGCAGTTAGATTAAAAAAAATCCTTAGTCCTCTCTCGGTATTTTCTACAACTAATTGTCTTACTGTTCTGGTTTATCCCACTGTTTTTCTATTGCTCTGTTGGCTTTTTATCTTGCTAGAACAAATTTAAGACTCTTTTTATTTAATTGCTCTTATTAATATTCATATATTAATGGAACACATTTATTATTCAAGTTGATAACAATGTCTGTCTTCCAACAGCCTTAATTCAGAGAAGGAAGATCCCAATGAAATCAGAATGACATTGTTAAAAGTCAAAACATCACTTGTTTTGTTTCTAGAAATTTTGGACCTTTTCCGATCCAACAACATTACATGTATTTGAACAGCAGTAGAAATGAGGAACAGTTTTCTCAATACCCATTAATTGCTCCTCCTTGCCAAGTTGTCAGTACAACATTTCAGTGAGCCCTTCTCCAACTCCCTGCTTCTACCTTTAAACAGACCTTAGACTTTGGAAGTCTGACAACAGAGTGGATTAAAATACAAAGAGAAAAACTGACCCAGAACAAAAGGAAAAAGCCATGTTTAACAAGAACAGACAAAGAACAAGCCAGTCTGACAGAGATGTCAAACAAGTCCTGCCTCACATTTACATCGTAGACAAGGAGAATGTTGACCTTAAGGAGGGGGTAGGAAGATGTTTTTAATTTTCAGTTTCCCAGTGACACTGGGAAGCCGGGTACTGGCAGCGCATCCCATAGAACAGGAAGGTGCTGCCACCTGCAGGTGTCGGTGCCAGGAGGGCCCCAAATCACAGCCCGGGATCCCTCCCCGCTACGGGCACAAACACCTCCCTCACACAGCCCGGAGACCCACAGCTACGTGGCACCTGCCACAGGGAAGCTTCGTTCTCTTTGTTGGCCTTAGAATCGTTATTCCTGTTGTCCAGAGAGTAATACAGGCACATAAATCAGCACCTTCTGCACAAAAGAAAATTAGAGTCTTTTTGCTTTGTGGCCTTTAGAGTGTAAAGATCAACTGCGGGAAACACAAGACCTCTTAAAATCCTCACTGCATGACACTTCCACTTCCATGATGCAAAGATTAAAGTAAGCCATTCTTGTAAATAAGTCCATGAATCCTGATCTGAGACCATCATGTCAACATTCAGAGAGGTCAAAATGCCTCACATGGCTTGTGCTTTTAGCTTCCAAGTTATGGAAATTTGCATTTTTAGCTTTATTATCCTTAGTCCTAAGGTGGGTTTATAAGCATAGTTCTTTATAACAAGAGCTCAAGAAAGGGTAAACTGAGAAAATCCTTAAAGATGCTTCAAGCAGTACAAAAAAGCTTGGCACAGTAGAGGAGGAAAGTAGTCCACAGCCGTGGTTCACATGGAATCAGGGGTTTGGCTTATAACTTCCATATTCAGGGAACACATTTGGAAAGACTCAGTTACCTCCTAAGTCCAGATAGTTTACAGGGTTATATTCCCGTGGCCATGCAACACTAGTAGCCAATACAAAACAAAACAGGAAGCTTTAAGAAAAAACCCACCCCACTTCTTTTATCAGAGCCTTTTCTCTGAACAGTGTATTTGACTTTTTTTTTTAATCAGAGTGTAAATATTGTATTATGTTTATTCAAGGATACTCCCATCAGCATGCCAAACAGCAACAATTTTTGACTAGGGACACAGTAAACCTACAATGTCTGCCAAAGTTTACTCCCTTAAGGCATTAGGGAGTCTCTTGAAAGTAGCTGTGCTTTGAACTTCCCTGGCTCCTGTGGGTTCCGTCTGATGAACTGATATTTTACATAACACTAGCGACCATCACCACAGTGAAAGAAAATAAAACAAGTAATCTACAAATGCAGAGGGAGGGCACCTTCTTCCCACACTGCCTGCTGCAAACTAACACAGCCAAATTATTCCACTCTGTGTAAATAGTGATTGAGCAAGGACAGCCACTGGAGCGTGGTCTGCTACAACAGTCACATCTTGGGATCCAAGTCTTCATTTTAAGAAGGAAACAAACCCAGCCCTAGTCCTAAATTTCATGGGGGCAGAGAGACTCCTGCAGTTGAATGAGACCTACCTACAAAGGCACCCTGAACTTTGCAAGCACTCCAGAAACTAACAGCAGTAACAGCACTCCTGCAGGGAGATGGACATGTGGAACAGCTTGTTTGCCCACACACTGAGCTGGGCAAGCAGCAGCCAACCCTACTTAGAATCTTGCAGACACTTAGACCATCCTTCAGGTGCATCCCCCAGGCAGTCTGCACAACTGCTGGGACATCAGTGGTGTGCTCACTTGATGTTCAAAGTTTCAGTTCATTACCGCAAAAACTGAAGTAACATTCAAAAAATACTTTTTTTGTACTCTGCTTAAAAAGTAGCCAACAGCAACAGACAACCACCACCCACAGGCAGTACACCAGGGAACTCCATAGCTAAAAGCATGTCAAGCACCAACTTGAATAAAGCACTAAGGCTTGTTTCTAGTGGCTATAATAATTCACACCTTCTGTATCAGACAGAGACTACCTAAATTACACTCATGCAAGTGGGCTACATGTGCAAATTACACCTTGCTGGGCAAAGAGATCAAGCCTAGAGCAGTTGTGGGTGTTTTATACTCATACACAGGACCTTTATCTCTCTGCATATATTAAGATTCAGACAAACGTATCAGTGCTCCTGGAACACTAGAAAGGTTAATACGTGCATTGTATTAGGGCGAAAACAGACACTTTGCTGATTCTCACCAAACCAAATCCTGGTGGGTGAACCCTGGACAGTTATATTGGCGTGTAGTCAAAGAAGAACCAGCCTCGGTGCAAAGAAATACAACAGTAAAATTTAGGGTAACAAATTCTGCCACGAAAAACTCAGTGATAGCTTTCTTAATTTAAGCTCACCTATACTATGTTGGAACAAAATAGTAGCCTGCACATTAGCAATGCTGAAAATAGCTTACAGATTTGGGTAAGAAAATTCCTTTTTGGATGCCATTCTCTTCATCTTGTCCAGCTGAGCAGAGCTGGAAAGTAGCTCTGCAAATGAAATGCAAGTGAATCAATTCATCTCAGCAAATATAAAAATACAACGCTATTACATTGGTCAGACTTTCCCCCATATGCAACAAGCCATACATTTTATTTTCAATCCAGAGGATTTATTTCCAATTATGGAAGACAAAATGAAAAAATACAGGTCCTGATATTGCTTGCAGCTCTATGCAGACAGACCACTGCATCTGCATGAGTCTCCTGCCAGAATCACAGTTAAAAAGTCTGACAAAAAGAGTAAAAGTAGTTTCAAGTTATTCTCAGTCTGAGCTGGGACAAGACCATCTCAAAAGACATCCCTGTAAATTCACTTAGGTTTAGATCTGCAGCAAAACAAAACAACCGCCACAGAAACACGGCTCCTCCCCACTCCAACGAAGAAAGGGGTGGGGAGCAGAGGGCTGTAAAGAAAGGTTTTCTTTTGCTCCCATTTCTATACAGTCCACATATTCAGACAGACATAGAAATTCATCACTGGTCTAATTCATTGCTGTACATCACTGAGTGCTTTCATCCTCTATAACAAATTGTAGAAAGAAAACATCCTTGTTTGCTTCTTACAGCACCTGCTGTAGCCAGAAATCAATTCCTCTTGATCCAGCAGCCAATCAGTGTGTGATCTAAAGCTCCAAAGAGCTTAACCATTCTTGCTTTGTAAGTTCAGAGAGACACTAAAATATCGAACTTCTTTCTTTTGTCTATCATTCAATACCATTTAATAACATGGGACCATCTAATTGCTCTTACTGTACCAAAAAATGGCATCAGCATTTTTCCATGTAGTGATGTCCCATCACTCCAAGATTACCACTCATCCCCAACTGAGCAGCAAACTGGGTGTTTGATCATGACTGTCCAAGATTCAGTCTCTCCTTTACAGTTTGGCACCTTCTGCAGTATGAACCTGACACTTCAAATAAAATCAGAAAACCTCCAAACTTTAGTAGTTAGGAAGTCTCAGCAAATAGTGAAGTTATTTTGAGAACCAAAACCCATCTGACACTAAGCTTTATGGCACTAAGAGGCCTCTTGAACTGTGGGAGATCTACATGTAGAGACAGCCCTGGACTCCACAAGCACTGCAACAGCCCACAACACACACCAACACACAGCACTAACCTCACAGCTGTGGGGAGATGCCCAGATGCAACACATGCCAAACTGTATAGGCAGGAGTCAACTTGTCTCTAAGATTATCAAGATGCATTCAGGGAGGCTGCACCCAAACTACAACAGCAGCTTAGAGCTACTGGTGCTTTCCTTGGACAGGCCAATGGACAGGCCAGCTACTGCTGCTGGAGAGTCAGGTCTTTAGTAACCAGAAAACACAGGAAGCGATGCTATCTTTGGTTTAGACTGCTTCAATATTTAATCAGTACTGTTTGTTCTTGCAAGTCTCATGGGTAAATTGCCAGAATCTGAAAACTTTGGATTTTAAGCTCTGGATGTAGCTTGGGGTTGGGTGAAGTATTCCTACATTCTTTTTCTTCATACTATCAGCTGCTAAATTTGAGAATTTCTTGCCACTCCCAGGCAGCACATTTCTGCTCTCCACTGTATAACTGGATCAAAGATGACTTATCTGAACTATCCCACAATTGTAATGGAGAATCCCTCTGCTCTGTATGTGCATTTTGCCATGGGGCTCCAACTTTCAATAGGTTTGTCCATAATGCCCATTTCAGCTGATAAATGATTGAGTGCCTGGGAGAGAAGGAGTGGCAGAGTGACACTTACTGCTTTAGTACTGGGCTAGTGTCTTCAGGCTTAGATTGTCTGAAAGAGCTTTCCTTTTGGTAATAAGAACAAGGTTAAAACCTGATTTTGCCACATTTTTCAGTAGCCAGAACTAACACAGCAGGTGAAATCACAGCAATACAAAGCACCTCTGCAGTGGTAAAAGTGAAACTATCACTCACTTACATGGCTGCATCAGTAAAATGGGGTAAACCACCTTCTAATCTGCCCCTGGGTAAAAGGCAGGGAAGTGATATTAAGAAGTCTCCAGCTGGATCTAATAGGTCCCCAGAGGAAGTCATTGAGTCTTATCTTTAACTCAGTTGAACCATAAAATGGGATGAAAGCAGACCTGAACAGAAGACAGATTCTGTATTTAAGCTGCTTGTTATGAAATTTTATTGTAAAATTTCAATGGCAATTTCTGTGTCAATATTTTACAAAATAAAAGGAGCTAGAAGAAGGCAAAAAAAAGTAACTCAGCTGGGATCAGAGAAAAACAGCTCCTAAATAAGATACTCTTCACTCATGCCCTTCCCTAGCTCAATCTTTGCTAAAGATTTTTTAGAAGAGTAAGATATCAAAAATCAAGTTCAGGTATATCATTACCAGTAGCTTTACACTGGTTACAATCCTACGAATACTTGGAAAGAAAAGTAATTTTACACCACAGTCTTCAGAATCTCCTTGCACAAATCTGCTCAGGGCTCTCACTTACGCGGGTACCCCCTCAGGAACAGTGTCCTGTTGAGGATCCAGTGGCAGTTCACATGGTCTAATACTGCCCCATTTGCTCTCCCCTGCAAGCTAGATTTTGGATAGACCCTGCAGGTTAGGTTTTGGCAGGTCAGATTTTTAGATCAAGGATTTACTAGGTCTCCTTCCATATAAAAAAAAAAAAAAAAATGGAGCTGGGCTTTTTCTGATGTAAGCTCTATAGCAGCTTCCCTGCCTGCTGCCCTTACACCACCCACCAAATGAGCCGATTTTCAAATGTGCCCAAGTGAAGCCAACTTTGCATAAAGAGTTTAAATTAAATGAAGCTGAAGCTGCGTACCCCAGAACATATATATATATATATAGTGTGACCCACATTTAGTTTTTAATTTTTTTGTTAATATTGTTGAAGAGAAATCCTCTTCTGATGCACACAAATGAGAAGCAGAAAAATAAGCTAGTACAAACTCTGTCAATAAATACACACTTTGAGAAATGGCTTCCTAGTTTATAGCAGATTTATAGTTCTTATCTCAAGTTTCCAAAGTTCATCTGAATCTCCAATACAGGGAATTTCAATGTATCAGTAAATCTTTTAAGCCATGAAGAAAACTCACTCAAAGAAGCAATGTCCCTTATCAGTGGAAGAAGTGATAAATCTGAAATAATATATAATTCATGATGACACATATCAAGACATTACAGCAAACACTGACACAAGACCTATTTATGGCATTGCTTTGCTAAGCATATTCCCTACAGAACCATTTCCTCTGTTATTCTGAACCAAACAACTGCTTTGATAATGCACATCTTTTCAGAGCTGGGAAAAAAAAGCAGATCTAATTCAGCAACCATTTCTCATGATAGCAAACTAGGGGCCCTCAGCCAGCAACATATAGAAGTAAATGAAAATTTAAGTGCAGATCAAAAAGAAATGTGACAGAGTATGGCTACTTAAAAAAATTCATGACCTCAGATATCAAGCTATCCATTGTCTAAAAGATGCTAATACAAACGTTAAACTGTCCTTGGCTGGGGAACAAAGGTTTAGTCTGGTTCCTTCACAACAGCTCCCTCAGTCTGTACAGTTCAATGCACACATGGATTCATGAGCTCTGAAGAAACTAAGAGTCTTCTCAAATCTCTCTGATATGGCCCATGGCCACCCTGACACTCAGAACCTGGAAATACTCTGGAAATTTTAACTAGAATTTGCAACACCCTTGGGAGCAAGGTCACCAGACAATTTTGGGAAGTGCATTTCATTTAGGTGACACGACTGGCATAAAATACCACAAGCCAGTATCACAATCTTTGAATGGTAAAAATAGCTTTTGTATAGTTTGAATATCACTCAACAAAACTACCAGGGATAATGTAGAGTTCAAAAAAAGAGGGATAGATATCTATTTGGAAAAATGGGAGAAAACATTTCCCTGCCAAGGCCGTTACTGCAGTCGACCTTCAAATTAACAATAAAATAATAAGAAGCAAAACACAGCTGGAAAAAAAACCAAACAAACAAAAAACCAAACACAAACAAAAAGAAACCACCAAACACACACACCAGAAGTAGATTTTCTTGCACAAATGTTTCCCTAAGAACACTGCAGGACAGAGACAATGCTCTCAAGACAGAACAGGGAGACATGTATTTCCCTAGTCACCCCCACACCATCAGGCATCAGCTGAACAACATACCCACAATGATTGGCAAATCAGAGCTAAGCTAAGAAGAAACCAAAAGCTGGCACAGATGTTGCACAGGAGTTTCACACTATTCAGCCAATTATGGTTTCTTCTCTCATCTTTTTAGTGAGTCATACAAAATAATATAATTTCAAATGTTAATATATGTAGTTTGAAGAGGGAAAATTATTCCAAAGCTGGCTATGCTGCAGTCAAAGCAGCCCTGTGCTCTGAACAGCAGCAGATGTGCTGTCAACAAAGGCTGATCAGACCAACCTGTGAGACACCAGGACATCAGAAGAACAGACAGGGCATTTACAGACTAGACAAGATTACAGCTTCATGAAATGGAGTTTCAGGGAATGATGGGGCAAGAAACAAGAAAATCGTGCAGACGAACACCTGACTTGAAGACTAGTGTTACCAGCAGAATTTGGGGGGTTTTGATCATGGATCAGTTTACACAACGCTGAGCCTGCTGGCAACAAACAGGGTCCCCCTGTCTCAAAGGGGAAAGAATAATCCCAAGCACCAGTACAGGCTGGGTTGACATGCTGAGAAGCAGCTCTGTGGAGAAGGATGTGGGTGTCCTGGTGGACTACAAGCTGTCCCTGAGCCATCAGTGTGCCCTGGGTGCCAAGAAGGACAAGGGTATTCTGGGATACATTGGGATGAACATTGCCAGCAGGTCGAGGGAGGTCATCCTGCCCTTCTACTTAGCCCTGGTGAGGCCAGATCGGGAATGCTGTGTCCAGTTCTGTGCCCCTCAGTATTGGAGAGACATGGAGATTCCAGAACAGGTCCAGTGGAGGGCTACAAAGATCATTAAGGGACTGAAGCATCTTTCTTATGAGGAAAGGCTGAGAGAGTTGGGCCTGTTCAGCCTCAAGAAGAGACAGCTGAGAGGGGACCTCATCAAAGTATCTGAAGGGAGGGTGTCAAGGGGATGGAGCCAGGCTCTGCTTGGTGGTGCCAAGTGATAGGACAAGAGGCAATGGGCAGAAACTGATGCAAAGGAAGTTCAATCTGAACATGAAGAGGAATCTCTTTACTGTGCAGGTTTTCCAGAGAGGTTGTAGAGGTTCCCTCACTAGAGATACTCCAGAACATCTGGACACAATCCTGTGCCATGTGCTCTAGGATGTCCCTGCTTGAGCAGGGAAGTTGGACCAGATAACCCACTGCGCTCCCTTCCAACCAGAATTATTCTGTAGTTCTGTGATATGTAAAACAGCTGAATTAATAAACCTGCCTTCACTGAGCATCTCTGTTCCTCTATGCCCTGAGCTGCCTTGATTGTCTTTGCAAGGAAGAACCAAAAGCTCTGCACTGTAATCCAGTCCAGTTTTCCCTTAAGCTTAGTGAAAGCTTGGTCATTTCTGGCAGACTCTTGTCAATCATCTCCTCTAACTATCACAGGACACATTGATTTTTTTTTTCTATATGAATTAAGAAAATTGACAAATCTTTGTCATCCCAATAGATCAACCTGCAGTTGTGAGAACATCGTGATGCATGAGGCACAGGAGACACACAAAGTTTCAATCATCAAGTGATTTCCTGCATTTAAATTCAGTATTAATTGGCATAAGTAAACTAGAAACAGCTATTAGGCAGTTCAAACTCAGCCCTTGACCAGTCAAGAGATCCTGTTTTCCATCTTTATGGTGATCTCCCAGACAAATGGTAAAACCAGTCCATTAGTAAGTGTGCATCGTTAAGATTCTGTGATAATGGAGGTTGTATAACGAAGCTAAGATAAGAAGAGGCTAAGATATATTGCAGCAATGAAACTGTCTCCCTTATTCACAAACAGAAAATTCTCTCAGCTAAGTATTTCAGATAACTCTCACTAAAACCATCACATTTCGTGGTGCAATTCTAACAGCAGAGTACGGCTCATGCCCTTCCATTCCCAGGTGTTCACAGTTTTAAACTTGTGCAAAATGACTTGTATCAGTACAACTTACTCTACTTCTGTCGATGAAGCATGAATAAAGGGGAATCTTCAACTATAAAACCAAAAATCAGGCCAGAAAACCCTGTGCAAACCAGCCCATAACCAACCTTAGAGCAGAAGGGAAGGAATCCGCCCCCATCTCCAGCTAATCTTAATGTGTCCCTGGAGAAATTCACCTTCCTCTTTCCCTTCTTAGTCAGCTGAGCAATAAAGGAAAATAAAGTGCTCCTAAATAAAATGTTTTCTGTGTTCAAGATAGCTTATATCAAAGTAGGAATTTTAAATATGAAATTATGCATTGGCATATGAAAGAATAAAAGCAACAAAAAATAAGGAAGAAATAATCACCTGGCATCTGTAGGAACAGAGGATCAAGTGACAGATGGAAAGGGGAATCAACTCCAAACACTGAATAACCTTGTCTGTCACTAGCCTCAGAAGCCAAACCTGCCATAATTAGAGGATTCTGAACAGCAAAAAACCCTATGCACTAACAAATACAGTATTATTGGTAGCAATAATTGCAACACAAAGAGAACATATAATTTTACAGATTCTCTTCCTCAGAAGCATTATTCTGCTCTTTCTCTTAGAGAATAGACAGAGTCCAGAGAACCACCCCATAAATTACTCTTGTTCTAGAGAGAAAAAACAGCAACTATTCTCTTGACTTTCAGAAATAGAGGACTGACTTCTTCCATGCATGGGTGTGTCTAGGTTACTCAGGATGCATCTATGGATTGAAACTTCAGAGATCTTTATATTTTAAATATAACTCCATGCCTTGCTTTTGAACAACATTTTCTTCTTTAGGTTATGAGAATAAATGACTTCAGAATGTCCAAGGAAAGCTGTGAAGTGCTGGAAATGAAATTTCTATGAGCTCTCATCACTGTGTTTACAACACAAGATCATCCTTTCATGCAAAATGTCATGTAGGAACAACTTGACAATAGAACACATGAAGTATTGTCCACTAGTGTTTTTCATAATCCAGATAGATTTTGCAAGACAATGACTTTACTGAGACTCAAACTGGGTGTTTTAAGGACTTTGTCAAGAGATAGCACTTCTAACCTCTTCTCTCTCAAAAAAACCCCCAAACACATAAGAACTTCAGAAAATTTGCTTAAAATGAAAGAACATCACCACTGAAATTGCTATGACAGATTTGAAATATAACGCTCTAAACCAGCTTAATTTTCAGCAAAGCTTGTGCAGATGCTACAGAGATGACACATTTCTTACACCATTGTAAAAATGATAAAAAGCCCACAATGGAGGCATTCAAAGTAACAATAACAAGAGATCACCTTCTCTAAAGACTAGGAGGGAGGGGTTTTTTTAGACAGTTATTTACATGCAAGGGAATGAACTAAGAACTCAACTAAAATAAAATAGTTATAAATACCACAGTAAACAGTGCAAAGAATTCAAGTCATTTTCCTATAGCTTCCCCAGCATTAGATGCTTCTCTTTTGGATTTGCTTGTCTCTCTGATACAATAGGACTGCACTAACTCACACTAACGACTGGGAGGCCAATTGCAAATTATCAGACCTTGCAAATTAGCAAGTAAGCAAACAAAGGCTATTAAAAAGCCCAGTCAAGGGTATCAGCACATCATTTACTTTGTTCATTTGTTTTGCCAAGGTGCAATTTAGCCTTCTAACACACCACAGCACACCAGTGAGAGCGGTGGCCAGAATAAAGACAGAAGCCCCCACCGTCCATGTCTGTTTGTTGGGGTTTGCAATCTTGTCCTCTAGGCCTGTTTGAAGAGCTAAGGATGTGGTCCTGGAGACATTCAGAAGAATAAAAATCACTATGGCACCACTACTGAATCTGCACGTATGTGGTGCAGTTACACTGAATGTCTGCAGATGAGCAAGGTGCCTTCCAGTCCACAAGAAAGTATCAGGTGCCCTATTCAACCAACAGCAATCAGTATTTGCTACAAGCAATTAATTATTTATAAAGTAGAAGTCACCACAAAGGTTAGACTAAACTATGTCAGTATAACGTATCTGTTGATTAACACTGATGGTGACTAAACCTATATAAAGATTTAAAGGCCATTTGCAGACAACCTGCAGCAGGATGGACAGCATAGATTCACAATATCAACGGCTTAGCTGCACCTCTCCTGTTCTGGTGGCGGCATAAACATCAGGAGCACTCTTCCCCATGCAGTTATTAAAACTGCAGAGAATTGGGGCAATACCACAAGGGGCGTTGTGAGAACTATCAAGTTTGCAGTTTCACAAGGCTGGAGACATTGTCACAGTACGCATTTTGCATCAAGGATTTAACCTGTACATTTAGTTCAGGTAGTTTTGTTTTTATATTTCTTCCCAGCTCTCTGCTGATTTTTTTGATTGTAAGAAGCTCCGACACATGGTACAATTTCCAGGTTGATGTGTATGTGTCAGCAAAAGGGCTCAGCCCAGACTGCAGACACATATGACCACAGTGGGCTAAAGTTTTAGCTGCACTAAGGCACTGCTATCCTACCTCAGATCAAACAGGAAATCTTTTGCCAGCTCTCATGTATATGGGATGCAGGACTAAAGAGTAAGTTTTCCCTCTCTTTTGGGAAACCTCATGGCTACAGTAAGTATCTTGCTATGATTTAACTTTTAGGGTGAAAACATTTTCTTGCTGATTTCCATAGCTTTTATTTTGGTCACTTCAAAAAGAAAAGCCAAGGTACATCCTCTTTTCCTGCACCTCTTCTAGGACATCCAGTCACACTGCAGGGGCCCACATGGGGAACCAGCAGGAGGACATCCCCAGCCCACAAGACACTTCATTTTCAGCAACTCTAAGGACACGTGAAACTTTTTTTTTTTTTTGGCATTTCTTGAACATTTAAATCAGCAAACTTCTAGGCTTTCTTATTCCTCAGAAGTTCACCATTTTTCCACAGATGAATAGTGTTTTCTTCAAATGCACCCAGGGATTCTACTTGGACTTTAGTAAAGAAACAATATTGAGCTAGACCTCCCACCTCTCCATAGCCCTCTGAACTACATAGTGTTTTCATGCAGCTGTAAGGGGAACCATGGTAATATAAATTAATATCACTCCTATTTACTGTTTGAAACATTTACAAATATATAAATCCATACAGTTAAGGAAAAAACAAATAGAAATTCCACTTTATAAAGGGGAAATTAAATTATAACCAGCAGCTTATGAACTTTGTGATCAGCAGGTAATAAGGCAGAGTGCATTTCTGGAGAAAGTCTTAAAATTAGCATGGTTTGTCATTCCAATTTAATTGGGTCAGATCCTTGGCTGGTATAACCTAATACAGCTGTACTGACTTAAATTAGTCTGGAAATGGGCATAGCTTCAGCTATTCCAGTGCCATAAGGGGTCCATTACGTGTGGTTAAGTCAGTTCTTTTTTATGACACCCGCCTGAGGAGGATACATGTTAATTCCTTCATCAAGCCAGAGGAAACGTTCTGATACTCTCCTAGAGTCTGACTTGCATGTAAAGGGCTAATAAAGTCCGGTAAAAGAAAAGACTGTTGCCACTTTCCCAGTTTGTACAGTGCACTGCTCGCAGCAAGGATTCCCAGCCTAATCCTTCCTTTTCATTCCTAATGCTCGCTCTGTTACTCGCTCGCCTTCTGCCAGTCGGTCCTGAAGAGAGGAGACAGCAGTCGGCCCCAAAAGGAGTCCCAGTGGAAGGAACCCTGATTTGGTTTCAGCCCAAGAGGTGCCCTGCAGCAGGGGCTGCTGTGCTTGCCCACATCGTCTCCTGGGGGACGCCTGGAACAGACACTTGTTGAGCCATTTCTGCAAAGATCCCAGGCTTTTCTACACACCTGGACTTGCTCTGAGAACCAGCCGTTGATATCACCTTGGAGGAAGCTCTGCTGCGAGGGGAGTTCAGGATGTACAGCAGCTTCTGGTGCCTCAGCACTACAGCAAAGGCAACTGGGGCGCAGAGGGCACCATTTTGTTCAGCTCCTACAGTAAATTGAGTCAGGTTTAACGAGTGGGATGGTTATTTTTGGAGCAGATGTTGTGCAAGATAGTGCAAGTCCTGTCTGTATGTTAAAGTATGACCTATGGGTCTGTCTCTGAAGCAGTATATTCATCCTACATGATAACAATACTGAAGTCAACCAGGGAAAGTTTTTAAAATATATATTGGATTCCTGATATCCTTGAGGAAATTATTTTGACCTTATATTGCTGAAAGTTCTCCCACAGTTATACTGCCAGGCTCCTTTGTGGCACATAAGTTTATTAAAAAAAAACGCCTGTTGCAGATTTTCTGATCAGAACCCAGTAATGCAAGTCAGAGGCTTCTGTTCAGCTGATTCAGTGATAGCTCTCTTCAGTAGGGAGAAATTACTTTTGTGTAAGAGGCAATACCCAGCTTGTTTCAAACCTCAGCCTCTGGCAAATCTGTCATAGCAGGAGACATTCCCTGTTTCTTTGACAGATTGGCCTGCGGCTGAAAGTTAATCTAACATGTCAGAAAAAGTACACAGTAGGTAAAGAAAAAAGCCAAAGCCAACCCTCTCAGCATTTTGCATCAGGGCATGTTTGAAAGAAACACTCATCTATAGACAGTAAAAATATTGCTTTAAGTCTTCAAATTAAAGGAAAAGGAAAGCATAAAAATATGCTAGCAATGAAAAAATTAAGCTTACAGAATGAATGGAAGTGAATCTGTAACCTACACCAGAGATAAAAAAATACTACCACCAGCTGAGATCCAAGACTGCTCTTTTTTGCTATTACAGATCAATTGACTTTCTCCTTATCACTCTGAACGCCAAACTAATAACTGGTTTCAACTATCATGCTGCGTAAAAGCATGAAATTTGGCTACTACAACTGAAAAAAAAAAAAAATCCCACTTGCCAATGCTCTCAATATGTAATTTCGTTCTTGTCATTGTTTTATATGTTACTACATTCAGCAGCCCAAGCTTGCTTCAGTTTCTTTATTCTTTCTTGCTGACAGGGTCCCTGAAGTTATATAAAATATCATTCTCAGAAATGCACAAACATGTAAACACACTGAAGCTGTTGCTTTAAACTCGACCCTGGATCTTAGGCAAACTTAATAAGATTGCTGCTAGTTACCACTAATCTTAGAAAGCCAAAGTATGCCAGAACTATATTCTCTGTGGGAAATGTAGTTTTATCAAAAGTCTAAGTATTTTGCAAGAATAGTTCAATGACTTAACTCCCTTGACGAGTGCTGAAGCAATAAATTTTTATGTTATTTTGTTCCAGTGATTTGATTTTCAGTTGTACCAAAACTGTTAAGATTATATATATGATTTTACATTAGTAAATGAAAAAATATTAAACATCTCGAAAATTACTTTCCATTCAATGAAAAACCTTAGGGCTGGGGGCAGAGGGCTGGAGAGAAGAAGGGTCTGATACAGAATGAAAACACAATTTAGCTGTGTGAGATTTTCCCAGGGGTTTGAATTTCCAGGCAGCCACAACCAGACCATTAAAACACAATGAAATTCTGCTGCTTATTGCTATTCTAAACATGTAAGGAAAATTTCATAAAAACTTCTCATGTTGCCAACTTTCTTAGGCAAAGCAACACTCCTGGTTAAGCTGTAAAGTGTTTATATTAAATGGCTAAAACTGTGAGAAAGAAGTGTGACAATCTTTAATCTCTGTAGCAATTCTATCAGCTGAAAAGAATACAAAGAATGAAGCAACTCACCAACCAGTCTGAAAGTTGTGTTAAGGCTCTGAATGCCCTTTCTCAGTGTCACCTAAAGCATCATTTTCCACTTTTCAGGTCTTTAGCTTCCTGCTGCAATACCCTCACAGTTTTTCTCCTAATCCATTAATGCCAAAATAAGGACAACTGTTAAAGCAAAGCCTGTTTTGCACCAGAAGTCATTTGACAGAGCTCGGTTATTTTCCATTTCCCTGTGCTCTGCGTTGGAAGATTGCAAGGGGAGGCCAGCCCGACTCTCCAGCCCTGCTCCCTGCTGGACACTCCAACACTCGCACGGATGGACACAGGACAGTTCCCGGGTCGCTCGTGCTCGGCACAAATCACCACCGCTGAAAACGGAGCACACCCGACCTGTATCTGTAGGAGGCAGCAGAGTCAGGCCAGGAGATAAAGTAGCCAAAAAGGCAAAAGGCAGTGGGAAGAAGAGGGAACACCGAGAGGGGAAGGCACTATCCCAAGGCCTTTTACTTCTTTTTCCACCCATGTAGCTCCTGTCTTGGTGGCACTCCAGTTCCTACTGATCTCGTGTGGTGGAGGGGCTGCCTGTCCCACCACCTGTCCCTGCTCCTTAGTCCTAGGTGAAAGAAAACATGGAAAATGAAGGAAGTGAGTGGCTCAGGTGAGACCCCCCAGACACAGGGAGTAAGGACGTGTATAACAACCTTCTGCTGCAGGGCACCTTCTCTCACAGCCAGTCCTACCAACCACAGCAACCTCTGTCCTGCCACCATCTCCTAGTGGCTCTGCAACAGTGGATCAATTGGGCACCTCCCAATTCTCAAATAAGGAACAGAAAAGAAGGAGGCAAAGAAAAAGGAAGAAAGTTTAAAATGTTTGAGTCTTAATGGTTTCTACAATTACTAAAAAATCCTGAATTAAATGACTTCCAAATTCTGCTAAAGTATATCTTTTGTATCTCCAAGGATGATTTAATGAATGGCTGAAAAAACCTTGAAAACGTAAAACACTAAGCATTGTTCTTTTTAAAATGTATGTTTTGAAAAATTGACCAGGCTCATATTAATCTAAAAAATGGCAGCTTTCCAGCCTGGTAGCTTCATAATGGGCATCTTGGCCTTTCAAGAGTCTTTCTTTTAATCCCTCAGAGAGTATAAATGTGCAATTGCACATGAACTGTTAGCCTTGGGAAGGAGGAGGTTCCACATCATGTTTTGCTGCTGGCAAGTTGCTTCTCCTAATAAATGCACCAGTCTTCATCCTTCCCATTGTGATTTTTCAGGGGAGTACTTGTGACAGTAGGCATAAAGAATCACATCTGCTTTTGTGTGTATTTTGTTCACCCACAGTTTTGGGAGAAGCTACAACAATGAGGAAAACCCCATGAGATTTTTTCTTCAGATAAAAGAAGAGAAATACAAGTACTAGCAGCTACCCACCAATGCAGTTCCCATAATAAGTCTTGGAATGAGTTCCACTTGCATATCATGTGAAACAACTTTTACAATTTAAGTCCAAGCTTCAAGAGACAAAATTTCACAGACTTTAACAGTACAGAAAGTCAACTTCAGTTCCTCTCTTAGATGAGTTCTTCTGTGGTGCACTTGTAGCACTGCTTTGACAGATGATTTGAATGAGACTATATGGTAATGATTAGGGATTTCTCAAACTTCATTTCATAGGATTGCTCAAAATAATCACTAAATACTTCATATTCCAAGCATTAAAGCTAAAAATTCTGATGGAGTCACCGGAAAGCAACAGAATTATACTGTCAGCTAATCATCACTGCCAAACTTCAGCATCTCACCAGTGAAAATACAGGTGCTCACACAGAGAAGACCAGACACTTCACACTAGGCTGAAGGCTTTGCTGCTCTGCACGTGTATTCCTCACTGCAATCATCTAGGTGGAAACCCCTGCAGGGACAGGCAGGAAAGGTGTGTGAAGAAGAGGTTTGGTTTCATGAAAGCTTCTGAGCTTTCAAATCTTCAGCCTTCTGCCAAATCTGAATGGAAATTTATGAAACAGCTTCCCGTAAAATTATTACAACTCAAGCTAAAGGTCTGGTTTTCACTTCAGTTATATGCTGTACATGCACAAAAAAAGCTTTAAAATTAAAAGCTGCTTTCAATTTAGAAAAAAAAAAAAAGAGAGAGAAAACAAAAACCAAAACAAAAAAAAAACCCAAAGAAAATAACTTTCTATTCCCAAAATGTGAAATGGGAATGACATCACCAAAATTTTTTCTAACTTTTTTCAAAAACAATGTCTCTGATCAACAATCAACCATATTTGGCAACATATTTTGGTTCATAAGAAGCACTTACCCCAGAGGAACATGCTTCTATCAGAGTCTGGACTAGCTTTGGCAGGCCTACCGCTCCCCAGAAAGAAGGGCTGATACACTACTCCCATGAACACTGTGGCTGTTGGTTACCGGAGAGAAGAAACCACTTGAGCTACATAAACCCAAATGAGCAAAATGAAATTAAAGCAAGACCCCTCATCTCAAAGCTCAGTCCAGACCATTGGCTGTGCAGCCCTCATGCTCCCCAGGGAGCTTCCAACCACTGAATCAGAGGAAAAGCAAAATTGTTGGCCAGGAAATACACGATATTCACAAGTGCTGTAACACGAGGTGTCTCTCAAAGGTATAACCACTGAATGCAGCCCCAAAACCCCAGTATTTTTAAACCCTAATCTTTTACTTAGGAATGGTCTACAGTGTCTGGCACTTTATGAACCAGTTGTTGTCATTTTACACGTCAGATAGGCACAGTCTAGTTACTGTGCCCCACTTCCCCGTGTGAGGCAAAGGGACTAAAACTTCACAAAGGTCCTTGTCCTTTCATTCAGAAATACCAGCTTTATAGAAACTGCTTCCAGCTGCAAAAGCACGTCAGATTGGCATCAACAGAAGAAAAAAATATTTTCCCTCAGGATATTGTTCCCAAACACTCCCAGCGAAAACTTTTTTCTTCTAAAGGCTTCCTTTTGTGATGAAATAAGTCCAAGGCTTTGTCCTCTGTGGGTTGGCATTTACAGCAAAAGCAGAGGAGCTCATATGAGGAGTCCTTTGATTCCAGGAGAACAGTTGCAGTGCTGTCAGCACACCACATGTGACTTTGCATGTGTCTGAATGAGAGCAACAGATGAGAAGAGGAGATCACTGCAATGGAGAAAGGATCCAGTTTCTAGTCTGAATGCACAGAAGGTGTCACAGTGCAGCTTGCCCTCTGTCTCAACACTTCTCGATTTCGGTTTCTAACATCACAGGCTAAATCAATTTCTCCCTTCTGGACGAGAGCTGGAAGAAAAGCTTAAGTAAAATGTCTTTGTCATAAAGGATATTACTCCCCTGCAGTGCCAGATGGGTCCACAGACATGTAATTTATCCAGTATTGGGAGGTGAATACAGGGTTAGCACAACCATTTTCTCACTACTCTCTTATGCCCTTTTTGCTTTTGCTATCCCAGTCTAAGGTTTGTGGTTTCAGACTTTTCCCAGATGGCAAGAATTAAAATCCTGAGCAAGTATACAGGACAGGAACAACACATGCTGAAGAGTATTAACCTGAATTACCTTTCAAAATCAAATCTTTAAACAGAGCCCCTCTGCAAACACTCTCAATCAAAAGTAAAGTATTAACACACTTGCAAAGGGAACTCAATCAAATTATAACCATTTTAATTCTGAATAAGTAATGAACTAGATATGCATGAGCTGAACAGTCCATAACGAGCAGCTGACAAGCGGGTCAGGGGGCATCCAGAGGAAGTGGAGGAGATTTCTCCACACAGGGGCAGGGAGACTTTGTTTAGGACATGGTATGGATCCACATTCAAGGGGTCTGCACCATTCAAAACCTGACCAGAGGAAACTCAACTTTAGGATCACAGCCACCTCCCTCTAGAGAGAACAGAGAAGGTACTGACTGAAAACTGTCCCCTAAGACTCTGCTAGCCAGTGGCTTGGGCTGAAAGAGGCAGTAGGCATAATTTCATCCAGATACGGGGTGCAGGCACAGAGTGGAATCACATGGGTTAAGTAAGCCAACATTACTGGTCCAATCTTCAAGGTACAGACCTTGTAGCCTCCACTTCAGGTCATTTAGAAAGAGAGAGAGAGTTTGTGGAACTTTGTGTCAGTTGGGAGCAAGCCATTTAAGACCAGATCTCTGATTATGTGTGGCCTCTACTTTAGCTGCAGAGTTCCCTCTCTATTGACACAGTAGACACAATTCCTTTGCTGGAGTTTGCTTTGTCCAACTCAAGGGTTTATTATTATTATTCTGAATGTGCGGAAGGCAGAACACCTCCGCCTGGAGGAGTATGAAGTCTCAGCTTTATCAAAGAACCTGCACTCTCATTTGCACACAAGAAGAAACTGCAGTGAATACTCAATGATAACAAGAACTGGAGGGAAAAATAGAGAAGAGACTTTTCTTGGACTCCCACTACTGCAGCAGGAATACACATATACTGCTCCTACCCAGTTCACCGTTCTAGCTTCTGAGAGTTGAACAGCTTAACACCTTTCTCCAGCAGGAAGTCTTTGCTGTCTAGAAAATTAAGGGGATAGATCAAGTAAAACTGCTCTTTGAAAACTGCCACACCTAGGGAAATACCAGCAGAGATACCGTGGGAAGACACTGCTGGGTCAGGCTTAGATTCTGCCTACACCTGGAAGGTGTTTCTGCATGTCTGAGGAGCAGATGTGCTGCTGTGAGAGAAAACACACAGCCCTTGCAGGGAAATGCACTCCTCTGAATAAATTTCCTGCTCCTTGTTGGCAGACAAAATATATCTACCCCAGTTATATTTTTGAAGAACAGTAAAGAACTGATGCACATCCTGTTTAAGTCCCACTGCTTGCAAGTAGTCAGTAGAACATCAGAAGTCTCCCAACTAATCCAGTCCCGTTTTGCCCAGCCATTACATGGCACAAATGACACACAGGGCCACATGCTTCAGTCTTCCTTCCCCATCACAAACAAATACACTGCTCACACACAATAACATGATAAGGGGGAGGACAGCAGAACTGGGGTAACTAGGAGCAGACTATCCCAACTAAAAAAAACCACTCCTTTTGCCTTCAGACCTCTTCCAAATTAGCCTGGGAAACTGGCCAGATTAATTACCCTGGTAGACCACACACATGGGTAAACAGCCTTTGCCTTGAAAAACTGACTTGAATTATGAAACTTTGTCTCTTGTCAGAGGTGCCAGGCTTGAAAAATAATGCTGCACAACCTTATGTTTTCAGCTGTACTAGTTTAGGATGCAGCCTACTGCACCACGTTAACAGAGTGCTGTTGGAGGGCAAGTGCAGAGCTGTAGGAGGGGAATTACAAAACTCACCCACTCTCAGCCTCCTGGCTGGGTGACTGCCAGAATGTGAAGGTTGTTTTAATCTCAGACAAATACACGCATTTCTCACCATACTTCAAATCTCTCTGCCAGGTCCACTTTTCATGAATGAGTAAGGTACTGAAACCAGCAGGAACCCTGTTCTTGCAAGGTCCAGAACTGGGGGAATTCTTGTGAATATCAAATCCTGCCAGGTAGGAGAAAACACGGTATCACACAATGCACACTGGACAGGGACTGAGATTACTGTTAAATCAACAAGCTTTTGTCAGTCACGCACTTCAGTGTTCATTTCTGGAAGCTGGCTTTGGATATCATGCAGAAAGGAATATATACATATATATATATACACACACACACACATATATATATATTACCCCTGAGCTATCTGAGCTGTTTTCAGAAATGGACACTGGCAAGAGAACAACTAGTTCCCTGAACTGTTTAACCACTGATGGCTAATCTCTTGTTTCCTGTCTTCTACCTTTTCCTCCCCTCATTCTCTCCAATCTGGACTTCGGAGGATGCAAATTAGTCATTTAACAGACCTCAGTGCTTCTCCATCCCACTTTAAAATAGTGGCATGTCAAGGACTTAAAAAAGAAATGTTGTGCAACACAAAAAGGATGTTTATGCTGTACTGCTACAAGAATTTCTGTCCAATTCAGAATTACTTTTCAAATAATAAAATATTTGATATGGTATTAGAGATTATTTGAGAAAAAGACAAATATGTTTATGAAACCTTGTAGATTCAGCTGGTATTTTGAAACAAAATACAGTAAGCGCTTTTAGCTAAATTACCATGTGTCTATAGGACTCAGCAGAATTTCAGAGGGATGATTTAAAACACACAGAAGAAAACAGAATAGCATTTACATTGCCAGTTACTAAGCTCAATGCCAAGCATGCATGGGGCTTCCATTTAAAACAAGCTCCACCACGTACAACACAAAAGCTTTAGAGCTATTTCCCCTTGCTTGGATATGAAAGTCTCTCTGACCACACAGCAATTCAATGGTTTTCAAACTCAAGTAAGACCTTGTAATTGGGAGACTGTTTCCTAAACATCCACAAGTACCACATAGGTAACTAAATTTACTGGTGCTGGTTTGGCCTCATGTCCAACATCACAAAAGAAAGAAACTTGTCACTGTGTCTACCGTAAATATCAATGCACATTCTGCAGGCAACAGAAACCAAACAAGATAATTCTGTAATATACAACTCACCAAGGCTGAACACACTTTCAAAGTAAGATTCTAAGAATACAATCGTTTTGACAGATTTAAAGATATCAACAGCCATTCAACTATTACAATTTATATTACAAGAGAAAACAAATGCAAATAAAACAAATGAATCACTTACCAATACTACTGACTGCTCCTGCCTTAAAAAATGAATTACTTTTAGGATCAAGGAAGGTCATTAAGCAAGTTCTGGCACGTATCCGCTACACTGGCCAACTGGGAATCAGCAACACTTAGTCATCCACATCTAATGGAGAAATTTTTTTTTTTTCTTTTAAATTGTGAGTAATCCCCACCATTTAAACAAACTACAATCACATTTTAGATAGCACAACTGCAGCAGCTCTTTCTGCCATGAGATTTGAATCAGTTCTTAGCCCCTTACATCTGTAAGGAACCCATAAGCTGATAGCAAGCAGTGCTCTCCTGGACATGCAATTAACACAGCCCTGGTCCATCTAAGTCACAAATACAGATTGTACAGAACAGAGTGCCTGTGAGAGAGAGGGAGGGAGGGAGAGAATGAATTATAAATGCATCTAATTTGGCTATAATACAAGCTGCACATGTGGACTGAGAAGAGTCCACGGCCCAGAGTGTGTAAGCTGTCGCCAAATTGCATTTTGCTAATATTTCATATCTGTAGCCAACAAATTAAGCCAGTCCAAGTGCCTCCTACCCAGGTAGCTGTGCTGACTGTGTTTAGTTATCAGTAAAACAGCTACAGCTTGGTTTTGCTTAATATGGTTTCTCCTAAAATTTTGACAGCTGGCTACTCTAGCAGCTTTTAGCCAAATTATTGCAAGGTTTCAATTTTCATCTTAAACCCTGCAGAAAGGTATGTAATCATATTATGCTAATAAATAACCAGTGCTTTCAAGGTCAACAGAGGAAAGGGATCATAAAATTGTACAAATCAAAAATATAAAGAAAAGTCATAAGCAGGCACAAGTTCTAATTTATTTCACATTGATGCTCCTCGCTGGTGGTCAAATAAATGCTGCTTTGCTTTCATTTCTGCCATTCATTTTGATATCCTGAGGTATTGTCACCAGCAGGAGGAGAACATTAGTTGTGATGGAACATTTGCTTTCTGAGAGCTTTTAAATTCCCCAAATGTCCTCATTGTATATTTGGGTATGCAATGCTAGAGATACACCTGAAGCCAAAAGAAACCTCGGAAAAACATTATCTGTATTACATGCAGAACTTTACTGTCTGCTCAAACAAGTAGTTTCCTGAGAATAAAATATTTAAGACTACCTAGCCGTGGTTGTTTCTATTTCAGAGTATTATGATAGTAAGCATCTTTTACACACATAGGTAAATTGCTAGATGCACAATGACCTAGCAACTGAAGTATTTTATTACCAGAGTAGATTTTGTCCCTTCAGAACTTGATACAAAATCAGCTGCAAATGCACAGGATGTATTGCTTCAGTTAAAGGTGGAATAACTACATATGTTGATAAGCACAGCTGCTGATTAATAACTGCTCCACTTGCACCTGAAATTTGTCTGCATTTGGATATGGTTCCCAAGCATCTGGATTTCTATTGACATCTTTGAGATTAGGAACTAAAGGTCACCACGATATGGTTTGTAAAATTTTCTCTTTCAACATTTTAATTATATAGCATATCACATTCAGTGCAGAGGGAGAATATCAAAGTAAGGTACTCAAATGCATGAATCTAATCATCATTCTTATTTACTATGTGTACTTTATCTCTACAAAAATACACATGTATAAGTGCCTATATCTATGTAGGGGTATCTATCATCAACATTAGAATAGAACTAAGAACTTAATTCTTTCCTTAAAATACTTAAATATCAATTGCACACCACATTTGTATGCACTCCAGTAGGAAAACAGAATGAGGCAGCATGTGACAGCAGCAAGCTCTAGGGAGACAGGGTCACTCCACTAATAAATCCACATGGACCGCAACAGATGCCATCTCCTGTCAAAGCCATTCGAAAACACTTGATCATTTGCTCCTGTTTTGTTTGCCATGTACAGCATAATCAAGGAAATGACTTCTCACATAACACTAATCTTTAGAATTTTTTATCCTAAGCAGAATATAGACACTGTCCTTGTTTTAAAGGCCATGGATATGGGAGGGAATTGCTAAACTCATGCTGACAGGCATTAGCAGAGCCAGCAATGGTGCATTTGTTTATCACTCTGCTCTCTGTGCTTCGCAGGGTCACTGTCTCCACAAAGCTGTGAAGAACCCACCTGCAGACACGTTCAGACTCACACAGACATATCTGTGTAGCAGCTGTGTAACAAAACATACAAGGAAACAGTGGGGTGAGCTGCCAAAAGGCAAGGACAAAACCGATCTGCTCAGGAATAAACAAGATAATACACATGTGCCCGGAGCAAACACCAAGTGGCTACTATACAGCACTGCATCAGAGACACACTTCCCACCCTTCATCTGCCAAGTGAAGGCTGCTAATAGCACAAACCCTAGAAATCACAGGGATGTAGAAGAGTCACAAAAAGCAGTAGGAATTACTTTTCACCCCCCCCAAGTCATCACAAATCTTTAATACAGAAAATTTTTCCCATCTTATATAAGTCCAACTACGTTAACAACAGTTACAGGAACATTCACCATACACTCTTGCTTTACCTGTTGTGAGTCTCCACTCCCACCCCTGGATTTTAAAGACATGCCTGGCATGACTGCTCAACCAGATCTGTCTGAAGATCTTAACAGGCTCATTCTGTGTGAGTACCAGCTGAACAGAAATTGCAGCCACAGCACTCAGCCAGGCATGTCATGCCCATCACACTGAGAGCTTGCTGAGTTAAACCAGACAAGACTGCAATAACCTTGGGCCTTTAAGGCAACAAATACTAATCACCAGCTGACACCAGCAAGTCCTGCTTTCTAGTGAAGCGTTTTCATTTTTGTATACGTCACCTCAAGAATCATCACATTTTTAATTGCTTCATACACTGCAATGATGGTGCCAAGGACCCTTATCTTGAACTTGTAAATCACCGGTCTGGCAATGAAATAACATCACAAGGAGATGTTGCTAACCATGGCCAAGCACTACCCACAGGACACCTGTCACACAGAAAAATCATTTCAGTTTTTTATATGAAGCAAGAACAAATTTATTGGGGGGGGAGGGGAAGGAAGCTCTAGAACTTTATTGCTTCCATAATCATTTTCTGTTATCTGATTCTTTCCTGATTGACTGCAAACAGAACTGCCGGTAAACATCAATGGGAAGGACATGACAACGACTTTTGGGAGAGGAGGGAACAACCTTCACTAAGCTTTCCAATAGCTTTTAGAATTACCCTTTTTTCCCTTAGTAATAATATACATGAACATAAGTTATGTGAAAAATAGCTGTAGCCAGTGTAAGCTGGTATGTATTTCCTTATGGCAAATGATACTCCTCATTCAACTAGTTTTTAGACCAACACATACTGAAGCCAGCAAGTATTACAAAGAGGGCAGATGATGTAGCCAGTGACATTGATGGGCATTAGAGAATTGTTCAACATAAGGAATTCACAAGTGCTCTACAATCAACAGTTTGCACCTAACCACAAACATCTGGATAAGAGATTCTCTCAACCCTGGGAGAAAAAAAAAAAAAACAAAAAAGTGAAAACAAACCAACAACAACAAAACCACACCAAAAAATGCAAAA
Source organism: Oxyruncus cristatus (assembly GCA_013399855.1). Lineage (NCBI taxonomy): Eukaryota > Metazoa > Chordata > Aves > Passeriformes > Cotingidae > Oxyruncus > Oxyruncus cristatus. The sequence goes on from VXAY01002056.1 coordinate 1,741,587, forward strand.
GATAGCATCAAAAATGTAAAAACATAGTTATAAGTGGAAGAGGGTGGTTGGCCTGTGTTGCACAGATGCTCAAGGTGTCAGGCACTAGCTGTGCAAGGCAAAAACATGTGCAAGACGTTGATTCTAACATACAGCTCACAGATGATCCACAGCTTTTAGGAAGGGCATCCACAACACTGGCTAAATTATTCCCCAGTAGGTACCACTTCAGACTGGTAACACAGCCAGCTATAAACCTCCCTCAGAACTAGATCTATCTTTTACTTCTCTATTCCAATACAAATAAAAATTACACTGTTTTCTATCCCTGTGACTGATGTGGGTTCCACGTGGGTCCAACACTCCACATGACATGACGAAGTGGGAAATATCTATATTGCTTTACGAACACTTTGCATAGCTGGGCTTGACTGTTTGAGACAGATAGCTTGCTGTAGGTAAGATCAAAGAGGGGTGTAGGGGGAATCTGACAGGAAAGAAAAACTATGACCTAGATAAGGAGCATCCCAACAAACATTCAAACTACAACACAGAGACTATTAGCTGTGAAGAAACAACCTGCCTGCAGCCAGCAGTTACATGGCTGCTTTTCCAAAGCTAAAGGAAGAGATACAAGATAAATAAGTAAACAAACACAACAAAACATTGATTCCTTGAAGGAAGAGATGAGCAGGACCAACACACTGACAACTTTCAGAGCATGCAGCACTCAGTAACCAATCCAACCTGCTAGACCTGGAGTCAGCTGGCATGTAAACACCACAAAGGTCGGTCAACAATGCAGTAAATGCAGAGAGGCCCTTCCTTTTTACTATTGGGTGAAGAAATAAATTAACGTTATAGGCTTTGCCAGCATGAATCAATTGGCTTAACCTACTGGTAAAAATTGTTCCAGCCACAGAGGTCAAGGCACCGAGGCAGATGAGAGAGGTGGTCTCATAAATGCAAGAGCATGTTAGCACTACAGACAGAACATCAGCAGCCAGGCTTGAGACCCAGAGGCAGCCCAGCCATGCAGAGCAGAGCTCAGCCACAGCCAGCCAATGTGAAATACTGTCCCTGTGCACTAAGGGCAGCCCAACCCTCAGCACAGCCCATGGGCTGGTCAGGAACCAAACAGGGTTGTGGGCACCCACTTGCATAACTCTCTCCATACAACCTATCAGAGAAAGGGGGAAGCAACATGAATCTCACTTCCTACCCATTTCCAAGGAGGTGCAAGAAGCATACAGGTGTTCACTGCTCTCTTCCCTACCTGCTTGCCTTCAACAATGAAAATCACTTTATGCAATGTCCACTTCAGGCCTCCCTTGGCACAGAAGCAACATAATGACTTATCTGACACTTTCTAGAAACCTCTAGAGTACTTCTTAATGCAGTGCAGATTGATGATGCTCAGGGCAGTCAAATATTTAGCCCATTTTATTTGTATTCAAGCTTGCATAATACAAATTTTATAAAATAAAGTGTTCTTTTTCCCCCCCAAAAAAATACATATTAAGTTCTATTGGAATGTGCTTGCTTGTTGTGTACCTCCCTTAACATGCTCTTTGCTGCTGGGCTGAGGGCCAGAATAGTTCTGCTTTCCAGATTCCAATCTTGTTTTTGTCCGAATGAATATTGGAATGAGCAGATTGACAGAGGACAATGCAGTGAAACCTCTTTAGGAGAAATGAAGGTCAAAATGTTGTATGGCAGCAGGTTTTCTCTTCCACTGGCAACAGTAGGAACACTGTGACGTGTTCTGCATAGACAACAATTGCAGCTTCTATTCATGCCCTCACTTTTGCAAACACTGTCCTGGTAATATGATGAACAAGACATGTGGTTCCTCTCAGTGAACTATGCTTTGAAAGTTGTCTTCCCTGAACAGCTGGAGGAACGCTGGTCTCCCAGTCCTCAGACAGACCATAAAACATGACTTACTGACAGCCTGAAAAAAGCTCTGTTGCAGTACTACACAACAGAGCCAGTTTCTTACAAGCCACTGCCAGCCCCATGTTGCAGGGAGATTTTTATGCTGTCAACTTAATAATGCAATAAAAGGCAGAGGAGAGCTTTAGTTATAAGTATCAAAATATAAAATTCTACCACAGATAGTGCTGGGAAGATAAAGTCTCTTCTCACAGACTAGAAGTGACAGCTTTGCATTAGAAAGCAGCAGTAGATATTCAAAAGCTCCAGGAAAACCTGTAGTAAAGGCACCAAAAATCAAAGTGCAGCTGCTCTTTTTACTGTTTAAATCATTATATATTAGCAACAAATCTTGTTGTTGGCCAACACTCAGAAATGGCATATGGCCAATAAAAGGTTCAGTGGAGTTTTCCATCTGTCACTGGAATCAGCTATGGCTCCAGCTCATACATAGTAAGTTTAGTGTCATAATTATTTGTGTACTAGACATCAACCACTCAGTCTAACAATCATTTGACTACACAATTTGCTAAATATACTGCCCAAGCAAAACACAACATAAGCACTTAACCGGATGCATGAGATATGTTTACAGTGTGCGAGGCTGGCACTAACCAGAGGTAAGCATGGGAATAGAGGCTGCTGTCCTGCCATCATAGGTTATGCAAATAGAAACACACTGTTGCATCCTCTTGGTGTGTATCAAGGACAGTAAGGGGCACCGTGCTCTTGTTAAAGTCAAATGTCTGAAAGACAGCAGGTCAGTTAGTGGATGAGTGGAAGTGGGCCCCACATATTTTTTTGTACCCCTGCTTGTGCATTACAGATTCTAAGCGTATGGATTTACTTTGTTGTCTTCACAGTCCTGCCAGCACAAGAAGGCTGACAGACTAAGCTTTAAACTATTTTGTTTCAGTATAGATTCAGGAAATACCTTAGTAAGAGCATTGTCTGAGGTTTTTTAGAATTCCTTCTATACAATTTTCCATTAGTTTTTAGCAACTATGGAAACAGCAATGATATTTTTTCTCCCTCCCCCCACATCACTTTGACGCTATGAATCCTGCATGGATAGGTCTTTAGGGCTGTATTTAGATCTGGATTTTCCAGATGCTGGGAGTTATATTTCAATCAGCCAAGAGTCACAGTCTGCTTGGTCCCAGATTTGGTGCAGACACAAGCAGATTTCTATTTTTTTAGTTCAGCCAGAAAAAATCGTAGCACTCCTAAATGCAGAGTTTTAACCCAGAGAGAGAGGGTAAGTATTCTAAACTGTGCTGGAAGTCAAAAACAAGTACATTTTTGTTTGTGCAAGTTTGTAACTGTACTCTTTCTCTTCCCTAAGACTCAGTGCTCTGCATCTGCTCCAGGAGAGCTGCCAAAGTAGTTTAGAGCTACTGGATCTGACCTGTGGCTGGCTTTTAACGTTCAGAACCTGGGAAGCTGGAAGCACGGTAAAGAGAGACATAGGAATTCACTGAAAATTTTTATAATATTTAATAATCCCGTTGTGGTTTGGTCAGAGCTGGCACAACTTCACAGCAATAAGCTGATTTGCACAGAAATGGGCTCATGGCTCTGACAGATGTTAACAGTTCACAAGAACAACTTTTTGCTGCAAACAAGGTTCTATCTATAGTGCTGTTTTGCTCAGAACAGGGAGGAGAGTAAAGACAGGTTAAAGAAACTAAAACACCTCAAATAATGACAATAACTTACATGCTAAACTCAGTTACTGAAACATTTGTTATCTTGGTTAGAAGGGGAGTCTTAGAGTATCCAAGACACTCATGTGAGGGCAGCAGTCATAATGGCCCTATTTCAGGGCAGCAGATGGAAAGCTGAGGACACCCTTGAGTATCCAAAGGTCAAACACCCACAATTGTGGAACTGGAGTCTATAAGGCTTTCAAATTTCAAATTATTGGACATCAGATATACCATTAAGCAGATTCAGTAGTCAATATCTCAGGGACAATTAAACTGAGCATTTTTAAAGTCTGTTTAAGTTTGCATATTTTTCTTTATTGTGTCTGTAAATATGAAAGAAATATTTAAATGAGAAAGCATTTGAAGAAAAGGCATTTGCAAGCAGAGCTTTTAAAAGCCTTAACTCATATTGCCAATTGTTTGTTCTGTCTTGAAGATTAGAGACTGTGCAAGGTCTCTTACAAAGAGCATCAACTCATTACACAGGACATAAGTACATCCCTGCCCCACAGAATCAAAACAAGTATCATTAAAAATATATATATATATATTTTAAAAAATCAGTTTGCACTAACTAGAAAATGACCAGTTCTGGTTCATAAACCAGTTCACAGGAAAACACAGGAACCTACCTAAAGCCATTCCTTGATTCCAAGTGATTTTGCCTTGGCTTCAGTAGGTGTGAACACCAGAAAAGCACAGTGAGAGGCTTCCTGCAGAGTTAGCCCAGCCCAGTCTCTTCAAACACTAACAAATAAAAATGTCTTTTCAGCTGTTGGGGAAAGTGTGGAGACAGTTCACAAAGATGAAGCTGTCACCACTGCTCCTCCTCAAACAAATGGGAAAATATGCGGGGAAAAAAAAAGCAAACAGTCCTTTTAACTACAAATTTCTCAGTGTGGCAGGTGAAATTCAGCAGCAACAGACTTGAAAAAGAAAAATACCACCTTCACATTTATAACAACCTCTAAACTGGTTTTTGTCATTCAAGTTGAGAGTGCAAAGGGTCAGGGTGGACATAAAAGGTAAGAGCCAAAGCATCTCAAAGCAGATCCACTGCTTTGTTACCAGTAGAGCATGTATTCCATTTCTAGCTGATTCACTTCCTTATTTCCCCACCATTTTTTCATCCCTGCTGGTGGCTTCCAGCCTGTTATGCTGGATCAGCTGTTCATTCAGTCAAACTCTAGCTGAGAAATCTTTGGCAATGAATGAGAACATCTAAATATGATTCAGGAAAACGTAAGCCACAGTTGTTTGTAAAAAATTGTTATCAGCAAACCAGTCAGTACTAAAACAGCTTTCTTGGACAGCAGAAATAGGACAGCAGCTGGAGATCTGGCTGCCAATTCCATCCCTGCTTACAAGGAGAATGGTCCATGGAAGAAGTCGTATAAATCTACATATACTATGCACATCTTCTCCATGGTTGTTGATTATGTTTATTAGTGAAAAATGACCACAATGAAATCATGTTTCTAGTGGCCATGGAACAGATGGATAAGCTAGAAGCTTTTAAAATAGATGAGAACATACTAAATCACAGAGTTCACGATATGTGAGAATATGAGAAACCAGTTTTAGTAACATAAGGATATAATAATGGTTCTATCCTGAGGGGAAAAGTTTCAGCTCTATCACATCAGTTCTTCTGTCAGCAGAACATGATTTTTGTGGAAGATAATGCTGTATCTATATATTCTGTGCTAGCAATTAAGACACCAATATGTTCATTTTTAAGGTCTGATGGAAACTTAAATGTTGCCTTAGAATATTAAAAACATTATGTTCCGGCATATACAGCAATGTCAGAATTACTATGAAATGTGTGAGGTTTTTCAATATTCCCCATTTCACAGTGGAGCTTTTTTAAGTTAACATTGTGAAGGAATAATCAGTGGTAGTTCACCAGCAGTTTATGCAAGTTTGAGAGAAGCTAAGTCCTCTGACAAAACAAACTGCATTTCTGGTGATATCTCATGAGGAAGCAGTGGGGGGTTGTACCAAAGCTCTCTAAACAGACATGTTCTCAGAGATTGCAATAATTTTATCCTTCAGTTGTCTGCACTGCTCAGTTTGAGCAGTAATAGTTATGTCATCTCCTCAGCAGAAGCACAGAATTGATTTTGTTCCTTCATCTTCATGTAAAGCTTACAGCATTTCCAGAGGAAAGGCAGGCGTCTGCACACATGTACAATAGTATATTAGTCTGGATATAATTTACATGAACTCTACTCAAAATATAAATTGGAAGAACTGATTTACCAAGAAGTTCCAGATGAATTTCAGTCAGTTTTCATAAACTCCAAGTTCACAAAGCTGTCTGTCTAGACCATCTTTTTGGCACATAGCTGCCCAGTTATGTTTTACCAGAAGTTTCTTTCTTCAGTTTGTTGCCACCCACTCCCTTCATCACTGAAATCACAACAGGCTTATGCTTCACTGTCTAGCCAGGTTGCCCCAAAGGCCACTGCTCCAGCTCCTGAGAAAACTGTTCACCACCCCATCACCTTTTTTCCTCCTCCTCCTTAGCACAAGCACAGCCAAAAAGCAACCAAGCTGATTTTTCCCCTGCTGGCCTCAACCCTAAAGCTGCACAGCAGCAAAGGGAGGAAGAAAGAATTTCCAGGAGCATCTCACAATGTGCACAAAGGAACAATGGTTTAGCATCACAGTTACTGCACCAAAAACTGAAAGTGCTTTAAAATGAAAGGAGTCGCATCTAGACTGCTGCACAGGAACATAACCCAACACACACAAGTAGTGTTCTGCAACATACTGCCTTGTAGCAATCGATTTCTGGAACAGAGGAACATCCTCAAATCAACAACATCTATTGCATTGTAAATAACATTAGTACATGCTGATGTTATCTCGTGAAACAACTTGGTAGCCTGTGAGATAGAACTGAATGTGTCCCTTTCCTAGTATGTCAATAATAATTATTTTTCTAATGCTTGTTCAGTTATAGAACACATGAAAAGGAGCAATCGCATTGAAGAAAACATGATTTGATGTTGTTTATGTAGACACTTATGTTCTGAGACTTTGTTTTATCTGCAGAGATATCACTGAGATTACAGAACTTGCAGGCAATAATCATAAGAATAATATTATAAGAATAATAATATTCATTTTATTTATGTAGAATATAAATTCCTAAGTACTTGCAAATTCAAGGTCAGCTGAAGGTTGCCAGAGCAGCAAGACTGTTTCATTAGCAACACAACACAAAAACAACAGCAAAACTTTAATAAACCCATTAGACACACTGAGACTGCTGAGGCTGTGACATAAAGCCTTCAACATACACCTTGATCACAAAAAAAACAACACTGAAAGGACGGCGGCAGCAGATAAAGCCAAGCCTCAAGACAGCCAGAATGAGAGCTGGAGTAAAATAAAAGTCATAGCAAACACAGGCTTCAAAGAGTGGGAAAAACAAGCACATACTCCAGTGTAAGTACAAGCGCAATGGCTGGCTAAAGTGTTTGTGTCCATGGTAAGAGGAAAGAAAACAAGTGGAAGCAAAAGTCACGGAGAGATACCAGAACTCCTTGGTGCACTTAACTGGCAGAAAAGACAAGCTTAGAAAATTGCAGGCAAGGAAGCAGTTTTTCTGCTCTTTGTTTCTCCTTTGTCCACAGAAACAAGACCTTGAATAGTTGAGAGGGTGAAGGAAAACAAAACATAACACCAACCAAAAAAACACCCCACTCAAGTTATTATGAAAGAAATATGTGAGTCACTCATTGCCAATATCTACTCTCATTTATGTTTTGTGGTGTATGTATCTGCCCCCTTGACACACAAGTGTAGAAATAGAAGTGGATGTGTATTTGGTCTGTACATAAATTGCTGGAGAGATGGAACAGAGCAACCCCAAGGGATCACAGTGCAATATAACTATCATCTGCAGGACTCCCTTCACAAACCTTAACATTTTGCTCCATGCTTTGGTCATCCTGCATGCAAACACCCGATTCAGGTGTTTGAAGCATGCTGGCTGTTTGCAGATCATCCTTTTTAGACTATGTGCAATCTGGGTTTCACAGCCTTTATATGGTCTAAAGGTACTGAGTATATTGAGATACCAAACAAGCTATACAGAGAAGCTTCTCTACAGCATTATTACTAACTAGCAACAGCCCTACTCTTCTGGTGTATGTAGGTATTTATATATAGTAAGATTTTCTGTTGTGATCAGTCTAGATAGTTAATCACCAGCAGACATTCAGCTCCGTGATACCACAAGCACTGACATTTACAATCCATTCCAATTGGCTTAACGAGGACTTCTAACCAAAGGAAAGCATTTAACATGGATGAGCACTCAAATAAATTGGGAGATGTGTTTTTTTACTGACTAAAAACATTTAATCTGGGACATGCTTCATTTTCAGTCTGAGAGATTCTTTCCATGTCCTGAATAGATGATCAAACTACCCATTGAGCAAGATAAGACCATGAGAACTACTGTAGAGCTTCACCAAAGACATAGCAGATGAAGTGAGAGGGACCACCTAAAAACATACGCTGTTCACAGCTTTGAGTCAATAAAGACCATTCATCACATGTGCAAGGTCAGGACACAAAAGCCAATACATTTGACTCACACCAGCCTGCACTGGCTGCCGCATGCCATTCCTTCACAGCTCAGCAGCTTTACTGGTTGTCACTAGGGATTTCAGTGGAGCTGTGTCTTCCAGTGATCTTCAAAGATATTCCCAGAAAAGGCATTTAGCTATAGTGAAGCTAAGAGTCAGAAATCAAATCCTTCCCTTTGACATTGTTCCAAAGCCATAAATGAACCTACCACCCCTTCCTGAGGTCATGAGATTAGCTTGAAAATAATACTGTCATGTGTTTTTTTGCCTCCAGCATTTGATGCTCAGATCCCCATTTTCAAGCTTTCTACAACTATCTATTTGAAAGAAAGAGAAAGCAAGCTAGGATTCTTGTGTGGTTAATGTACATCAAGCTGATGCTTTAAGAAAAACAGCAGCCATCATGAGAGTTGGCAACTCTCAAATTGCTGGTTATGAAGGAAAGAATATTAAGCAGCTATCATTAATCTATCTAGATCCAGGAAGTGAGCCATGAAATGCTGACAAAGGGGAATATCTGGTCTGACAATGACGGTATATTTATCTTTTAAATTAAGAATAATGGAGTTACACTGAAGAGACTCATTTTAACTTCGCAACAGTAAAGTATCTATCTCATCACCATAGGGTGATATTTGAGCACCTCAGGGTAAGAGAATTTATCATCTCTTTTAAAGACCACCATTTCACACAGACAGTTACCACAACACTCCAAAGATGCCACAGGAGCTGCATGAACAGAAGAAAAGGAGTGTGGAAAGTGACCTTCCGAACAGCACTAGCACAGCCTCCTGTCACAGCAGTTGGCCAGGTAGTCATCGTCCCTTTCATCCTCAACTTCTCTTCTGCCAAACAGGGATAACACCAGACTATCACAACCATGTTGGGGTTTGGGGTATTTTTTGAGGATATAAACATCTTCAAGTGTTTTGTTTCCCAGCACATCAGGCCTTGTGACTGGGAGCATGAGTGGTGTGTACCTGCACAGACCATCACACGAGAAGAGCACAGCTGTGCACAGGGTCTGCAGCCTGGGGCAGGAGCCACAGCACCGAGGTACAGCTGACACCGGCTGCACTCCTACCCCTGGGGCTGGCCAAGCAGCCTCATCCAGACCCACACCAGGCTATTTTTTTACCAACCACTACGAACAAAACCCAAAAAACCCCAAACCCACAAACAAACAAATCCCAAAAACCAAAACCACAAGGAAAGGATGACACTGATGTGTGATTGAAACAGCAGGATGCAGCTTGAGTAACAAGGAAAATTGCAAGTCCCTTTATAATTAAGGAAACCAGAGAAACTCAGCATTCCTGCACAGGTGTGAGTACCTGTACCTAAGTTAGCTACAGATTCCTTACTAGGATCTATACCACCTTTTACTTCCTCCAGAAAGACTGGACCCTAGCCCCCACACAAATATTTTTTGTTGTTACTTTAAGCTAGTCATGAATTCATCATACCATCCCTATATCTTTTCTAGGAACTGGATCCTTCCAACAAGGACTCATGCTCCCCCCAGATTCTGAAAAACTCACCTGCTTTTCTTCCTCACTACCCATGCTCTGTCTGCTGAAATTGTGACGAAAGTAGGAGAAAAAAACCCTCAAGCAATACTAAGCAAATTCACTGCTTATAGAAAAACTCCATCTTGGACTTCTACAGAAGCACCAAAATCCCACTCCACCCACAAAAAAAAAAAAAAAGAAGTACTTGTTTTGTGGAGACACAACAGGTGATACCAATGAACATTTTCTCTCCCACCTGCCCCCTAAATAGCATACAGCTGGGTCACATCTCTAGACAGCCCAACCTCCTTTTGCTTTGTGGGGCAGCAAACCAACTCCCTGTCCTCAGCTGAACTGAGGAACATTGAGGTGTATCGTAGCCAGTTCACATCGGAACGTGGTCACTGCGAAAGGAACTACAGCTGTACTTTGATGCTCCCTCCTCCTTCCAGAGGGTTGTGCTTGGGCAGCCATCCCCGTGGGTGGCAGAGCATCAGTGTTAGCAACCTGGCTACCAAACAGCCACCTCCTCCCTCCTTCAGGTGCTCTGAAAAATTTATGTATCCATTTATTTTACTACCAGACAGTAGAACTTTACCTTAAGAGCAGCCAAAAAATGCAGCAGCATGCATTAAATCTGCACTAGTAGTTGACACAGCTCAGCTTCACAGAATGTTCTCAGACTGCAGTGGCCCAGCCCAGGCAGCCAGCGGTGCTGAGCCCCGAGTGTACTCTGTCTGCCAGTGTTTTTGTGCTGGGTCAAGCACGCAGACAGGCAGCACATGGTTCCTCATGCTGGGAGACTGAGGGCTTTTTTTCTATTTGTTGCTCTCTTCAGGGGCGTTCTTGGCAAGGAAGGTGAGAGTGCAGCACCCTCACTTAGTTTCTCAGCAAACTAAGCGGACTTCAGCCTTCAGTAAAATCAAAGCTCTGGCTTGGCTTCAGCTATGCATGGAGAGGGGGTGTCTATAGAAAGGAATTAGGGCTTGAACACAGAGTAAAACCATAGCAGAGCAAAACCTTCAAATCCTGAAATCGCATGACTGAGCTTTCCTAACCATGCATTGAGCATGTTGCTGTACCAGAGCTTGTTCCCATCAGAACAGCAGGCTCATAAGTACTTCAAAGCTATTAAAAAAGAGTATGCCACCAAAAAATACCTAAATTGAAATTAAGCTGCTGAAAAACTGTGCTGAAGTTTTAAGAGTAGGCCAATGATAAGTTTCAAGGAAGAGAGGCAGTGGCAAGGAAGCCACCCGATAACAAAACCCTTTCTGTTGACCTATGTAAGGAAAGAGCCACCAGTAATTTAGACAGGAAATTTTGTACTGTTTCCCACTGGAAAGTGGGATTTGGAAGAAAATCCTTAAATCTTTCAGGATCAGAATCATTTATCTTCTCCTGAAAATAAACACAGAACTCATTTCTGGAAGTTAGTTGTCACCCCTAAAAATCTGGACTATTAAAATCATTCTTGTTCTATTAAAAAAGCATTCTGGGCCACAGAGGGGTCAGAAATGGGCAACACCAATCGCTGCTGAATTTGCTGTTCCAGAAAATTTTTCTCTGTGTTCGTATTGTAATAGTGGCTGTACAATTATTTTTGATTAAAAAGGAAAATTTCCACTTTCTCACCTTATCTCATCTCTTATATCCTAGAGAAGGGTTGATCACATATTAGCCAAACACCACGGATGCAGGGAACAAGAAGAGTTTAGAGGGATTAGATGCAATGGAGCAAAACAATGTGCTCCAGTTTTCACTTCTTGCTCACAAATGCGAGCATCAGCCCTGCACCTCACAAAGAATCAGAAATAAAACAGGCACCCCAAAAAGCCATTTGGCATCATAGGGCTGGAAATGTTTATGGGGACATGTCTGTAAGTGATACTATGGAAACACAACTCACTTCCTGAGAAAGTAGTAACTGGGGAAGGGCAGGGGGGACGACTTTACAAAGCTTAAAAGACTGTATTTTACTCTTTAATCCTCAGTTATACACATGACTTCATTGTGCAAAGGTTGCCAGACAAAGAAGTTCAGTGAACTGGGTCTGAAGGGAGGGATTGTGTGTAGGTCTCAACTCTGCTCTTGCAAACGTTCACCTAAATGGCACAGCCATCTGCCCCAGGGAAGGACCAGCCCCGTCCTCCCACAGTCCGGCACAGGGATCCGGGGAACCAGTGGGAATAAGCAAAATTGTCACAGCAGAAAAAAGGTACGGGGTTAGCTTAAATTCACCTTTGACCTCCCCAGACAGCCCACGGCACCTGGGTGTCACGGTCAGCACCGTGCTCCAAGACCTCACTCGCCATTGACAAAACCTCCGTCCTCCCCCAGACACAAGGTAGGACAGGGCGAGGGCCGGAGTGCGGCTCCCCTGGGCTCGGCAGACGCAGCCCAGGCTCGGGAGGCGCTGCCGCAGACCCCCGGACCGCTCTTGCAGCCGGCAGGGAGCGGTGGGACCCTGAGAGGGGCAGCTGGACCCCGGGGGAGGTGGGACCCCGAGGGGGCGGCAGCACCCCTGAGTGGGGCAGGAGACCTGACAGGGGGGCGACCCCTGCGAGGAGCAGTGGGATCCTGACAGGGGCAGTGGGACCTCTGAGAGGGGCGGTGGGACCCTGAGAGGGGCGGTGGGACCCTGTGAGGGGCAGTGGGACCCTGTGAGGGGCAGTGGAACCTCTGAGAGGGGCGGTGGGAGCCCTGATAGGGTTGGTGGGACCCGAGCGGGTCACGGCCCCTCAGAAAGACCGTGGTACCCGTGGGGAGGGGGCGG
>VXAY01002056.1:1754525-1779564 GCA_013399855.1 Oxyruncus cristatus
GCCCCCCCCAGCCTGCGGAATGGCAAGCTGTCAGGATTTTGTGTAACGCTTTTGTGCTCAAATTTTCAGAAAACGGGACACGCTGTGTCCTCCCGTCTTCATCGGAGTTTCCTGAAGGATTTTTCACGCCGCAGGAGAGGAAGGATGGAGGAATCGTTATCTACTTCATAATTATCCTCTACATGTTTTTGGCCGTGTCCATTGTGTGCGATGATTACTTCCTACCATCCTTAGAGATCATCAGTGAATGTAAGTGACATCCTGATCTTTTTCCCTGTAAAACTGAGGAGCTGGGTGCTCAGTTCTCTTTAAACATTCTCTTAAAACATTCTCTTTTAAAAATCGTCGAAGTTGGAGTGCTCTGAAACCCAACTACACAAGTTTCAGTGTTTGTGCATAGACATATCAATACAGTATTTAACTGATACACGGGATCAGTATTATATTGAAAAAAACCTACCCCGATAAAACTGCACAGGTATTCATTTAGTATTTGCTTTCTTTCTGACAGGAGGAAAATCTTAACTCTTCCTCAGTATTAACTAAACTAACAGTGTAACTTTGGAGTGCAAAACAGCATGTCCAGGTTACTACTAAAAGAAAAAAAAAAAGGGCGGGGTGGGGGGGATAGGCTGGTGTGTGGAACCAAACTAAGAAACCAAACCTCTCCCTGTATTAGAACATAGGAATTTAGCACCTTCCTAGAGTTTCTTTCTATGAAAATAGTGAACAAGTATCAGGATGAGCTACTGTTTACATATTAAAGGTATGACACAGGAAGCAAAGGAATACTGTGGTTATTCTGACATCTAAGGTGGTTCTCTGACATCTAATCAACCTGTAATTCCCCTGGCTTCAGCAGACCACTGAATTGGCTGGGAGTTCAACTTTTCATTGTCAAGAATTAAAAAATTCCTTAGGAAAACTCATCCCGTAACACTGGAAAACTTTCTCCAAACCAGGAACTTTACAGAAAACGTAAGCTTAAACACTGCTGTAGAGCTGATTTTTTTTTTTTTTTTTTTTAATTGATGGTCATTAAGTCTTTGTCAGACTTTCTCCATGGTTGGCCAAACATCCCTCTTCTTTGTGTGGAGGACTTGATCCCCAGAGTGAGTTACATTTCAGAAACAGTCAACTTACCAGGACAAAAATCTCATTTCTTTCAAGCAAGACACAGGCTTTTATACTGTCCATACAGAGTGAAAATTTAAGACTGCAGCACTAGTTTGCATGTAACTAGTGTTTCTGGTATGTGAAGACATAGTATGGATTTCCCTGGAAGACAGATAGACTTGATATGGACCGTGTAACAATATCACACCAATCCATGGAATTTCCCCACAATTATTACCCATATGAAACACAGTTAAAGCCTGCATACAAATGCCTATTTTACAAGAGATATGCACATGATCTCAAAATTCATTATCAGTACCTCTTTTCTGGTAATTAAACTAATTTCTGGAACAAAGTTAGAAAAAATCTACCCCAATAAATGAGGCTAGTTTTCAAGATACCATTTGATGAATCTCAAATAAATGCACTGACTGAATGCAAGTAAGGAAAGTTCATTCTATTAAACTGTAGTAGCATCTAACATTATATACTAATGCAAGTAAAGGATAAGACTACTGAAGTATCAATTTTGCTTACACTCAGGCCTTGGCCTCTCTCAGGATGTTGCTGGAGCAACCTTTATGGCTGCTGGAAGTTCTGCTCCAGAGCTTGTCACTGCTTTTCTAGGTAAGAGACTTACGTTTTGAGTCCTTAGAACCTAGAATTCCTTCCCTTAGACGTGGAACTGAAACATACCAGAAAGCCATTTTCCTTATAGGAGCTTTCGTGACAAAGGGAGACATTGGCGTCAGCACCATCCTTGGATCAGCAATCTATAATCTTCTTGGTATTTCTGCAGCTTGTGGACTGTTTTCCACTGTGGTATGTATCAACTTTGATACTTCTGCTCCTAAGAGCCTAACAGTTATCTATTCTCATTTTCCAAAAAAAGCCAAGGGAGACTTACTATGACAACTGCCAAGTTTATTATTTAGTAGCAAAACCAGCATGTAATCAGTTTTAAGATAACTTGCTATGAAAGTTTTTAAAAACACTAACTTGTTAAATATCATACTTAAGTCATTCCTAAGAATCTTAAATTTTTACATAATATAGAAACCACATATTGATGCAGCATTTACAGCACTTAGTGAAAGTATTACAGAGAGGTTTAAGAAAAGTAAATGACTTTGATCTGCAGGTTTCCAGGCTATCCTGTTGGCCGCTGTTTAGAGACTGTCTGGTATATACAATCAGTGCAGCAGCAGTCCTTGCGATGATCTCTGACAACAGAATTTACTGGTAAGAGCACAAGTTGTGTTGAATTCATGTTGACTGGAGATTAGCAAGACAGTGTTTTGAAAAACAAATAAAACCCCCCAAACTTCAAGTAGCCTGAACTGCCATTCACTAACAGAAATAAACATCTTGTTGGCTTTAAAAAACATAAAGTCACAATGCTTGTAAAATTATCACCTAAACATTCAAACCCTGCATATTTATAAAGTTTGATCTGCATAGGTTTGTCTGTGCAGACTTCACATTTTCTGTCACGACTGTTCTGGCATAGCAATTAATGTTCATCATTTACTCCTTTTGAGCCTTTCCTTTCATAGCAGAATTGTTCACAAAAACATTTTTCTGCCAGAAGATCATGAGTTTCTGATGTTGTAACTCTTCCATCAACACCAAAACTCTTGTTACCTCAAAAAGACAGTCAGGTCCAGCACTAAGTCTCTTGAAGTTTCTGATTTAACCATCACACGAAGACTCAGTTTTGCAAACATCAGGAAGATGTTCAGTTAGTAAGATTCCCTGGGAAACATGCAGCTATAAAACACACAACAAGATTCTGCAGGGGAGGGGAATTAAACTGCTGAAAGACATGGGGACACTCACAAACTTCCATGACATCAGCCGTAAAACTGCAAACAGATGCTTTTGTATGTTTTCCTTTTCCTACTCATGCAAATTTTCTCTCTCTACTTATACCAGCCACTGGGTTCTTTTATACTACATGTTATATAAATCTGTTTTTCATTCTAGGTATGAAAGTGCATCCTTATTATTGATATATGGGTGTTATATTCTGATACTGTGTTTTGACATTAAAATCAACCAATACCTCATGAAAAAGTTCAGTCCCTGCTGTACGTGTTTTACAAAAGCTATGGAAGAGAATGCGGAGCAGCAGCCACTGGTTGGATGGAGGGAAGAGAGTGGACCTCTAATCCGTCAGCAGTCAAGGACAGACAGCGGAATTTTTCAGGATGAGCTGGACTACTCTCACCTTTCAACGAGCTTACATGGGCTTGATGAAATTTCTGGAGGTACAAGTACTATTACAGCCATCTCTAGCACTCTGCATGCCTTTCTGCATCAGTTCTGATCAGGAGCAGATTCTGAGTTAGTTTTAAGATTTTGTTCACAAAAGAACTCCAGCATAGTATTTAAGTAAATAATATTCTAACCTGGAATATAAAATTAAGCAAAATCAGACTGGTCATATTTATATGAAGTTAGTTGCTAGAGGAACGTAAGCATAGTTGCTCATCTTTGTCATATTAGAACTTCTGTCAGTTTTTGCTGTGTATCCCAGCAACACTGCTTGTAAAATGCACTATCACCCGAAAGCGACACTGATACTGTACTAATATATGCTGTTTTCTTATGACAATGACAGATTCATGCCCCAAAATATGCATCATATCAGAAGGAATAGCTGTGATGTGGCCACAGGCCATGTTTCCTCTTAGGCAAAAATCAGTAGTTTTTTTGGTAAATGTTATGGGTAAACCTTTATAGAGAAGTTCCTTTTCCATCCACCTTGGTGATGTGGTAATAAAGAACATTTTAATCATAGAATACGAGGTTGTAAGGGGACCCCAGGGATCACCCGGTCCAGCCTCTCCTGGCAAAAGCACGGTCTAGAGAATATGGCCCAGCACCTGTTCAGCTCAATCTTAGAAGTGTTCAGCACTAGGAATCCACCACCTCCCTGAGGAGATCATTTTAGTAGCTCATTATTCTCATTGTGAAAAATGGTTTTCTTGTGTACAAGCAGATTCTTCCCACGAGTAACTTGATTTCAGAATTTTGTCCAGAGTGATGCAGGTACTGGGCAATACTACAGCAGGAACTTGAGGAGGTGTTTTTCACCTTTTTTCAGTATTCTCACAAGTAGACAACAGTAACAGACTGTATGCTATGGATTCAAACTTAATGCTACAATTTAAAGTAGTTACTTTTTCTTCAACAGACCACCCAAATGTCTTCACCATGCCTGAAGCGGATATGAAGAGAATTTTGTGGGTGTTATCCCTTCCCATTATTACACTACTCTATTTGACTATACCAGATTGCAGAAGACAGTTTTGGAGGAACTGGTTCATGGTGACATTTTTAATTTCAGCAGCATGGATTTCTGCAATAACATATGTTCTTGTATGGATGATAACAATAGCAGGTAGGTACCCAAAGTGCTGCTGCTATACAGCATCAACCAACCAAGAATCAGTAAAAAAGCAGTTTTCTCTCTGTGAAGTTTCCCTTTCCACAACCAACAGTCAGTTTAGCAACTCAGATTTTGCTGTAAAAAGACACAACAAAGAAAACCCAACAGAAACTTATGTTTGACTGCTTAGTTGGCCACCCTCTTCCATCTAATGATGGAATACTTTCGAGTTTAGCTGCTTCACACTGCTTACCATCACCGGAAGGAGGATTTGTTTACGTAGCTACAAAAAAACCAGCCTATATTTAAAAAGAGAGTTTCATTAAACTGCTCATTAAGGGAAACAATTAAATATGCAGCAATAAACTTGTCATGCTGAAGGCTGACAAGCACAAAATCCACAAAGACTGGAATTAGAAAACTGAAGCAGTGAAAGGATTGTGTTTAAAGTGATGGAAGGGGTATGAACTTGTGTGTAAAAACATTCTATTAAAAGTACCTTAAGGTATTAAAGGTCTCCTCATTCCACTGTTTCTCCAGTCAGCTTTAAAGAAATCCAGTTTTTAATTTTAAGAACCAGCAGAACCAGAAAGAAATTTTACAAAGCCTGCCATTTCCACGTTATAGTTCACTAATCCTACTCAAGCATTCTGCTAGCTTGGATGTGAATAACTCCTTGTTCAGTGCAGAAACAGACCTACATGTTTGGTAAACCTTTGAGAAATTACTAGTAAATGGCTGGATACAACACCTACCACGTTCACCCCTTGGTCAAATAATTTTCCAGTTGTATCTCAGGAGCAAGGGCTCACTGTCTGGATGCTAGAAGCCTTTGAAACAGGATTCAAGTCAAAGTTATTGCTGTTCTACAAGACAAAGCATAAATTCATATGAAAGCAGGTACAGTGGAGATTCAGTAGTGTATTAGTTCACTTTCAATAGTCATCACAGGCAGTACTGGGGTCTCTGGCCCACTATTTCTAGGTAAAATATGTTCTATTTACATGTTAAAACACTAAAAGTTACACACACACCAGATTCTTTCATGAAGGTTGACTCAAAGATTCTATCGTTGCATTATCAGCCTATCAGAATGTCACAAAGGTGTCATAGCTCGGGACTAAACTTAGATGGTCAAGAACAAACCTACCTCAGTACACCTTTCTGTTGCTAGCAAAGAAAATCTGACTACTTATAGCAAGACATTGCCACTGATACACAAAATTAACTAAAGGCTAGAAAAATAAGACTATTCTACCTTTATGGTCAGTTGCCAGGAAAAAAACCAACCCTACATATTAAATAAAAGATAAATCTATCTAATAAAAAGAAAAATTAGATTCTCCTGAGTTTATATTGTCTTATAACCTTCAGAGGGCTAGAATCTACTGTTGGGTACATAAGGCTCGTTCATTCATACTTCACCTTGGTTTGACCCATTATTTTCCAGTCTGGATGGTTTATAAAAGCTGATTTTGTTGGTCCCTCATCCTACAAATCTATTAGGAGCAATGGAAGGATAAAGAGAGTACAAATTCTGCAACTGGATCGTGTTAGTCCCTCTGAACCAACAAACAGTTTCAAACATAAATTTACTGGGCTGCTCTAGACTAAGCTGGTAAGTAATAAACAAGCATTGCTGACCTAGCTTAGAGCACTGCCTCTTATTTTATTACAACTGTTCTTATTAGAGTTGAAATACTGCAAGTAAGAATTCAGATTTCAACAATAAAAATTATTAAGATAAATTTTTTTATTCACTAAAAACTAAGAAAAACTGATTACTTAATAGCTTGAACAGAGGTGTCAAACACTTCAGCATATTGACTCTTCTGAATGGTACAACTGCTAAAATGGTTTTGAAGAATCCCTGTATTTTAAGTGAGAAATTAATATGGTTACAGGACATGTGGAGCTAAGAAAAACTGACAGTGGGGAAAAATATAAGCTGCCCTTTCAGTAACAGTTCAAAACTTTTCTTAATTTAAACAAGTTTTTACCTAAAGGAACTCCCACTTCCAAAGGGTTACTTGTACTTACAAGTCATATAAAAATTCTGCATTTTGATTCTTCCAAATCTAAGCACTTTCTAATTGGAGTGAAATGGTAAACATGTAGTTGAGACAGTTATCTCCTAATATGTTAATGACCCTCCTACCCAAGAAAATTCATGTGCTTTCCCCCTTCCCCTTTAGAGAGGGTGATTATAAGAGTTATTGCTTCGTCTTTTGAACACTAATGAGGAGATGCCCAAAACCGTAAAAGAGACTATATTTCCTGAAGTTGAGAGTAAAAAAAAAGAAAAAAAAAGTAGTTATTTGTTAGATATTTAAACATCTACTTTATCTGCAAGAAAAAATTCATAACTGCTATTGTCTTGACCACTGGAGACATTCCACACAGGTCTTTGAGAAATTCATTAAGATGGTTACCATACTACAGTTCCTTTTTGATTTGATTGAAGAACAAGGACAGGATGGTATTTCTTTGTGAACTCTTGTTTTTCACTACTTTGCGATTTAGTCACTTCATATGCAGTCAAGTTAGCTGACACATTCCATTTGAAATTACTGTATGATTACTAATTCTTTCTCCAGCAAACAAAGTGCAAAGCACTTACTTTGGATGAAACCTAACTAAAAACATTTCTACCCTTATTTATCAACTGCAGGTGAAACACTGGGAATTCCAGAGTCAGTAATGGGTCTCACATTACTAGCAGCAGGAACAAGTGTACCAGATACAGTTGCAAGTGTGCTGGTGGCTCGAAAAGGTAAAGATTTTAGTATTCCACCTCATGCCAATGGATGTGTTTAAGAGGTACTACGAAAAAAAAGAATTCTAGTCAACATTTATAGGAATTCAAGGAGTAACTTCAAAATTCATGCTCCAGATTCTAGAGCTTAAGTTTACTAAAAATAAATAAATAGCTTACCTGAAAAAGCTGTGGCTCAGACATGTCAGAACTTCTCAGAGTATCTCAGAGAAGTATTCTATATTGGTTTATTTGTTGTTGATCAAGTATTAACAGTTTTACTGCAGAACACAACTGTAGGTCTTGGTATTTTAAACTGAACTGGACCTTGTAACAGCCTGTCTAGCTTATTTTAAGTGCAACTGTGCAGATGCTGGTGATTTAGGGAGATATTTTTATGCTTGTGGTACCCAAAACCGTGTTCTTTAGAATCGTGACTACGGTTCCTTTGATGCAAAATCTGAAAAGGGTGCTCTGTGAGAAACTGAGGGCTGACAGTCTGTTCCTCCAAAACAGTTTGGCAGTTTCATCCAATACAATGAAGCAAACTTATTTGCCTTTCTTCTTTTTCAGGAAATGGAGATATGGCTATGTCTAACATTGTAGGATCCAATGTATTTGATATGCTCTGTTTGGGAATACCCTGGTTTATAAAAACTGCCTTCATAAATACATCAGGACCCATAGAAGTGAACAGCAGTGGTCTGACATACACAGCCATTTCTCTTATCTGTTCTGTTGTTTTTATTTTTCTGGCAGTTCACCTGAATGGCTGGAAAATAGATAAAAAATTGGGAACGATTTGTCTTGTACTGTACTTAGTATTTACTGTACTAGCAATTTTATATGAACTTGGCATCATAGGAAACAATCCTACAAGGGTCTGTGGTAACTAGTTTTAATCAGTGATTATACTGATGAAAAAAGTTAAAGCAGGAGGAAAAGATCAGTTTCTTCATTTAGTTAAAATAAAATAAAAAAAACAACTCCAAACTCCCATTGGGCTCTAAGTCTTATATACAGAACTAAATCATGTCGTCAAAGTAATATTGAGTAGAACAAAAATATCACAGCCTAATTGGAGCCCTTTCTTTTAGAGTCAAGAATTACAGTATGACTACAACGCACATATAAAACCAAAATTCTGAAAAAAAAAAAAAAAAGACATCTACTTTTTACATTATAATGCTGATACACAGGAGGGCAAAAATAAAAATCAGAAAACACTAAATAAATCCCACTATGCAATCTTGAGATTAACAGAGAAAATGGCTTATTTTATTAAAAACAGTATAACCATTCATTTAAACTGAATGACTAGAGACACTTGGCCTAATTTTCCAAAGGCACTGAGCATCCAAAGCTTTCATGGTCAACAGGGACCTGCAGGTGCTCAGTGCCTCTAAAAAAAACAACAAAAATCAGGCAAATTGTCTTTAAAAACCAAACATAGTAAGATTCAGTTAACAAGTATCACAGTATATTAAACACTATACTGTTAAAGGCTGGTGGGATTTAAAAGTTCCTTTTTACAGCTTTTGTAAGCATACAATGTTACTAAAAATGACTTGCTAAGATAGAGAAGCTAAACAAGACATAGGAATGTTCCTGAACACACAGTTTTAAATTATGCATTGCGATCCAAGCGGACATCGATTTCTCTGCCACTGATTTTTATGCCGTTCATTATTCTACAGGCCTTTTCAGCAGATTCTGGTGAGTCAAATCTGACTGTTCCACAGCCCTTTGATTTTCCATTCTCCATTTTTATTTCTGCAAACATTACATGACCTGAATAAATAAGTTAAACAGCAGTTATTTCAAGTCCTCAGTGCACTAACAAAAGAACTCAGAAGTGATAAAAAAGCATTTCTAAGTATAATGTAGGGAAATATATGAAATTGGCAGTTCCAGACTGATGGTACATTCACTCGTTCAGGCAAGGGGACACGGGACAAAATAGCAGTGAAGAATCCAACTTAAGATCCACTATTTCAAATCTTCACACCAGCATTAAGATGAAGTGTAACTATGCCTGTATTTGACCTCAAGTTTGAAACAAAGTGCCCTGTAAGACTCAGGGAAAGGTTTATGTTTCATTTACAGACACTGACAGAAGGGTATTGACAAGCATTAACTGAACTGCAGCTCAGTCCAGTCCACAGTGTTCACCACAAACACATATCATGCAATAGCAACAATCTAACTAGCTTTTGTTAAGAAGCTGCAGAGCAAAATTAAAGTCTTTAAAACAATGCAGTTACCGGGTTAGGAGTGGTGGCTAAGTAACATGCACTATTCAGTTCTTGAGGTTGGACACCCAACTCATGAGGGATTATTTTTATGAAGATGTCTTGGTACCTCTGAGAATGGTCAGTTCCCTGGAGCTAATGAGTTTTTGCTTATGGTGTGTTACAGCACATCCCTCCTGAGCCCCAGAATGCCACTAGGAACAAAAAACTTTTCCCTAAAATACATGTTTTTTTATTTTTAAATATCATATGAGACTGGCCTTTCACTGAAAGAAACTGAACATGGGGAGACAGTCTTTGTATTTCCTTATGATACTGACATGAACACAATCTGTTGCTTATAATTCTTAAAAGCAACTGAACATAATTACTACATCTGTTAGCCGAAAAAGAGATGATTAAAAAAACCAAATTCTGAACAATCTGAAAGTTGCCAGGCATTAAAGACTTAAAGAAAGAAAAAACCTGTTCCACTATATCCTCCAGCTACAAAAATAACATCAACACCTTATAATTTTTCATAGTTGAACTGTGAGTTCAATTAATATCAAATCTGCAAACAGCTGTATAACTGTCTTAGACATCAGCAGTGTTTTAGATTGTCTTTTCTGTCTCTCCAAAATAAAAGTCATCCTGTAATTCAGTTAAAGCTTTCTGTTCTGAAAATGTGTTTTCAAAGCACATCATGTATTTCTGTAGCCAAACTTTATTTTTCATTTACTTCTGTGAAAAGACAAACTTTTCTGAATTACATTAAAAAATTTACGGAATATTTGTAGCAATCCTTTATCTTATATCAAAAGGCCCCTTATTTCTTAAGATAAAGGAGAACATTACAGCCTGCAGAGATGCTAATCAGGACCAACTATATGCATAAAAAACCCAATCTGCCACTTTATGAAAATTACTAACTCTGATTTGATGCAGCACCATTTCTGGAAGTAATGCATGACCTGTACAGGCCCAGGCCCCTGCATCCATTTATCTCAAAAGAAACACAACACTATATATTCTTACTGGCCAAAGGACACATCAAAAAAGGAAAAATCTCAAAGAGTAATTTTATTAATGGAATAGGTTAAAGTTTATAGCAGGTGAGCACTCAGAGCCAACACAGCCCACATTGTACCTTGATCTTGTGTTCTGCCATGCCTAAAAATTATTTATATAACTCAAGAAAGTTGGGTGAAGTAAGAAAGATTAAGCTCACCAAACTGTCCTTCAGAGTAAGGCAACAGTTTTGTCTTCCTGTCCTTATCTAATAAACACCACAAAAAACATGAAGCTGATGGAGCTGAGCAGGGGCAAGATTCATATACATACCACACTGACTGAATTTCTCCTTTAGCTTCTGCCAGGTCAAGTCAAAAGGAAGCTAGAATGAAAGAAAACACATTATTGATAACCTGATATTACAAAGAGAAAAAGAGCATGTAATCACATACCCACACAAAATAAGCTTGTGGTTTCTATATATTCAATTGCTTACATTTCTCACAAATATCTGGTTGCCTTTAGAGCCCAATCTCTCTCTTATGCCACTTCCCATGGGGCCAGGCACAAACCCTCGGTCGATATCGATGTTCCTGTCCAGGCCTCCACCCATGGCTGGTCCCATCCGATCAAATCCAGCGCTCATCCGATCCATTCCCATTCCTCCAGCCATACTGTTCATACCTCCCATTCCACCACCTACACAGAGAAAGAATGGAGGGTAAAATAAAAATCTCTTTTTAGTAATAAACACACAAGTTTTTTGTACAAAAATACAATAAAATTCTTGCGTTAGGAGAAAAATAACTTTATTAGAACTGCTGTAATATAAACCATCGCTTTCATACACGCAGTGATTTATCCAATGGCATGGCTAAGATTTTAGGACAAAGCATTACAAGACACAAAGTGTCAGTTCTAAAATAAAAGCAAAACCAAACTGCATCACGCTGTTAGTCATACCACCTAATGTAGCAAAATGTTGAACACTAGAATTCAGATTCAAAGGCTGTCCTGTTTAATTAATAAAAATGTGACACCCTGTACCACCAAGATCAAGTAAATAACTGTGGCAACGCTAAGATACAGATAATTTGACCAAATAAGCTATTGTTTATTTGGCTTCCTGCATTTACACTGAGCTTTACTTAATGCAGCAATACCCACACTTAATGACAAAATCTTTCACAGAAGGCATTGGTTTGCAGAGAACAGAAGTTACTGCAAAGCACTGTAAAGAGCATGGACTTCCCTATGATACATGCAACGAAACATATTCATATATATTATGTAAAGAACTAAGAGCAATGGCATTCAATATTATTTCTGGATTCATAATTAAAAATTAATATACAGCAAAACTAGCACGATCATTCATGAGGGACGTTCTTTTTAAGCCTTGTGCCTTTCAAGATTGGCACTAGCAAGATTTTAGTTTCTCCTCTGCTCTAGCCTAAGGAACTCAGGTATTTGCTGCAATACAAACTCAGTACTGGAGCTTTGCACAAAATTAAACTGAGTGATAATCTGAAATTCAAGCCCAGTTTTTTATTTCAATGATGACTGATTACTGAGGTTCAGCTTCATGAAGTTTACACAAATAAATGTGCCTATCTGTCTTTCTTCTGGAACACAAGTTTACTTTAATCACCTCTCTCTCAAACTAGAAGTTAAAACCATTTCAAAACTAAGATTAAGGGAAAGACTGTATTACAAAGTTTTCCTCTGAACTTTTACTTCAACAAAAGAGCTTTGAAAACTATCAGAATTGCAGTCACATGCAACAGAAGTCTACTTCTTCCATAGACAGCAAGACACTACACTACAAGGAAATCCTCTGACACAATTACATGAACACCACATCATTACATTGCCTATGCATTTATGTTCTATTGAAACAAGTTAACCTACTCATTCCAGATCTTACTGGGCCCATGCTAGGTGCTCCCATTCCTCCTGCAAAAACACCAATCATTGCACCACCTAAACAGAGAAAAATAATGAAGTGACATACACTGAAACCAGCAGTTAGTGACAACAACAAAGCACACACTGATGAAGTGCACCGATCTCAGTGTTACCTGGCAGTATTTTTCTACAGAACACTTTAACCTGTGCCTTTAGTTCCTCTCTTTCTACTATGGGATTTAAGCTACTCTGATTTCTTTTCTAGCTTTTCTCCTCCCCCTCTGACAGTCTGCCAGCAGCACAAACATGGTAAAAGTAAATGAGCCATTTCCCACATTGAGAAGGACAATCGCAAAACTCAAGGCTTCCTCTTATGTGAACTTCACAATACAAAAATTCAGCAATTCTGCTCCAAATCAAACATCCTCAATTTCACTAATTGATGCCATAGCCCAATCAAAGACACCTTCCTTGGTTTCAAGGTTACTCAAGCCAAATGTCTTCACAGTATTTCCTCTTAAAACACCATTAACCTAAATATTGTAACAGGAGTACAGCACGGCCTTCCCTGATTAAACACGGTCTCTATTAACTATTTATTGTATTTGTGAGTGCTGTAATTTATTTAAGGTTAAATTGGGAAACTCCAATCTTGATTCTCAGAACGCTATTTAAATGGTACAATCGCTGACAGGTTGCAAGATGAAGCTTGCTGGGTCTACTGAATGAAAGTGAAACTCGCACACCAGTTTCTCACAATGCCCATGTGCATGCATTTCAAAACCAACGTGCTACTCAGAGCCTACTGCTTGCATGAACATTTACAACTGAAGTGGCTTTGCATTTTCACTCGGGAAACAGATGTTTATCCAATGTTGCAAGTAGCCAGAGTGAAAGTATACATTCTAAAACATTAATTCCAAGACATTAAGCCTAGCTCAAAGGAGAATTAGTTATGTTCTTATCACTTCCACAAAATTATTTTGTGTTCAGTTTTGGGCCTGTCACGACAAGAAGGAGTGTGCCCAAAAAAGGGCAACAAAGTTGGTCAAGGGTCTGCAGCACAAGTCTTGTGAGGAGCAGCTGAGGGAGCTGGGGGTCTTCAGCCTGAAGGAGGCTCAGGGAAGACCTTATTGTTCTCAGAAGAGTTGCAGAGATGTGGGGGTCAGTCTCTTCACGCAAGAAACAAGTAACAGGATAAGGGGAAATGGCCTCAAGTTGCACCAGGAGAGGTTTAGATAGGATATTAGGAAAAATTTCTTCACAGGTTTGTCAGTCACTGAAACAGGTGGGGTAAGGAAGGGGACGAATCAGCATCCCTGGAGGTATTTAAAAGACATGTAGGTGTGGCATTTGGGGACCTGGTTTAGTGGTGGACTCAGCAGCGCTGGGTTAAAGGCTGGACTCAATGATCTTAGAGGTCTGTTCCAGCCTAATGGTTCTGTGATTCATCCGGGTAACAGCATAGTAACAAAGTGCAAGAAGGCTCTATTGTTAAGCACTTCCAGGCCTCTGAAGATAGAAGAGTAACTCCTTTGAGGGAACCCCACTGTCAACAAGACATCATCTATAAACAAAACAAAGATGCCTCAGAAGAGGCCAATAAATACCATTCTGAACTGCGTGAGCTCAGAAGGCAGGAACAAAACTGAGGGCACCTAAATTCACCATTCCTATCCAATGCTACATGATTTGCCATAAGAACAATGTCCCACTGTGCATTTACAATCAGCCTCTGGGGAGCCTGTTCCAGTGCCTGACCACATTTTGGGTGAAAAACTTTTTCCTGATATCCTACCTAAACCTCCCCTGACACAGCTTCAGGCTGTTCCCTCGGGCCCTGTCACTGATCACCACAGAGGAGACCAGTTGCCTGCCCCTCCTCTTCCCCTCACCAGGAAACTGTAACTGTGACAAGGTCTCCCCTCAGTCTCCTCTTCTCCAGCTGAACAGACCAAGTGACCTCTGCTGCTCCTCCTACAGTTTGCCCTCCAGATCCTTCACCATCCTCATGGCTCTCCTCTGGATGCAATTTTCCACAGAAAATTTAACAGTTACCATACCCATCCTTCCAAAAGACTCTCCAAAACCACGGTTCAAAGCCATCTCACCACGACCAAATTCTCTTTCCATGTTTGCTCCCATTCCACCACGGAACATTTCTATAGAGAACAAGGCAAAAAAACAGGAATATTCTGTTAACATCTAAGTTTATGCTCCTGCAATACTTGTTTCACAGCCGCTTGTTTAAATAGAAGTGGGTCTAATGCACAAGTCAGAGGCACCTATTAAACATTTAACTCCCATGCCAGTTCCTAAGCCTCCACTCAGACAACTGTATCCTTTGGACTCATCTATTTTATCCATCCCTAAAGGAAGAGCTTTTAATAAATAAATATTAGCAAATTAGAAGTGTACAGGAACGGTGTTCAACTACCTCCCATTCGGTTGACTCCAAATCCTCCCATATTAGGCATTCCTTCCATTCCACGAAATCCAGCGAGTCCTGTAAAATAAGGAAGAGTGTTTTCTATACAGTATTAAAGAAACACTTAAAGCAAAAAACTTCACTGCACGTACCGCCTCCCATTCTACTCATTCCACCGAATCCTGGACCGTCTATTCCCATACCTTTAAAACAAAAAGAAAAACAACATTTAGAAGACAGGCAAGATCCTCATGAATTTTTAAAAACTCACAGTTAAAATCTCTAAATCACACTATACAAGGCTCCTTTTATCAAAGGTCTGTAATTCTTCCAGACACAGAAGCAACAATTTTGAACTGTACAACTTAAAAATTAAGAACATGGATGTACCTCCTGGACCCATGCTCCCCATTCCACCACCCATGCTCAACTGTGTTGCACTGATGGGTTGTCCACCTGGTCCAAGTCCCATACCAATGCCACCAAGACCACCTTGAAAACAACAAAATAAGTATCATCAGAAGAGAGATTTTCTTCTGTAACATACAGAGACCACAGTAAGCAAAAGCACTACTAAACTATGCCAAAGAAAGTACTAAACTGTGCCAAAACATGTATCACCACATATTAAGTGCAAGGAGTAGAAAACAGAGTGGGTACTCACGAGGTAACTGTGAGCTTTTGCTGTCTGCAACACGGAAATCTTCATGAGGAACTGATTTGTCATCCTGATAAAAAACAAGGATGTCAGGCCACAATCCTTTCAATGTTTTCGCAGAGACATTATAAGGTAGCAAGACATGCAAGCAACTCACCATTTTTACATGCATGGGTCTATCAAACAGGAACTGTCCATTGAACATTGCTGAAGAAATGCAAGTCAAGGATTCTAACCACAGAAGGCAATTTTACTATTTAAGAAGAATTGATGTAGTAACTTACTTTATTTCTGTATCATAATTAGGAGCCTTATCTTTCTTTACCTGATCTTTAGAATGCCAATTCAAAGGCCAGCAGATGCAATACAAGCTATTAGGTACAAGAAAGTCAGTTTAACAACTGTCACACTCCCAGATATTTTAATTGAGTTCAACACCACAAGGAACTTTTAGACTTTAGCAGTAAACTTAGTCACTTTTACAAATGTAATCTGCACTTTACTCCCTAAACACAAGCTACAAGGCAAATAAGCACCATTTGCAAAACTATGCTGTCAGAAGCCATTAAAGACTAATCCATATTTGATCAATTATTTTCCAAACCCAAGGATACATATTGCTTGAACAGCTTCAATTGCTTGTTCAAAGGTAACTGTTCCCATCCCTCGGCTCTTGCCGTCTTTATCTTCTTTGATGTCGGCACGCTTCACAGTTCCAGCAATGCTGAACACCTCCTTCAGCTTCTTCCAGCCAACTTTAAAGTCAAGCTGACACACAGAAGTACATTAGTGATTTCAGTGCACATCTCCGTTCTGCCATTACATTTGAAAAGATTTTTTGCATTGCTGTTAACTCTTCAGCTTCACAAAATGCTTGACGAATGTAAATAGCCAAGATTTTGTAAAATACACACACTACATCAAAGTCTAAAAGCAACAACAATTTATTCTACGTACATATATTTTACTTTAATTAATGTACTAACATTGAGGAATAGATTGGATCTTGAGCAGAGCAGCTGTACTTCTACAAGCCCTCCTGCAGATACAGTAGTCTTTTGTGCAAATGAAGAACTTACACTGTTACGTTTGTTGGAACTTCACTAAGTTAGTCTAAAGTAACTAGCAATATAAACTGAAGTGTATATTTGATAAAAAAGAAATGCAGTTGTAAATAGACAGCAAAAAGATGTATAAAATATTTTTAATCAACAAATAACTATGCAATAATTATAAGTGCATGTCTCAAGAGTTTAATATATCTTCCTATGTCCAAAATACTAATATATATACACAACATTTTCAGTTGAATATATTAATTGTGAACTAATTTCCAACTTCCTCTTTATATTAAAACTGAACTACGCAGGTATAAGATGTCTTACAAAGATCAAATACTACATTTATAAAATGCAGGTTTAAACTTACATTAGCAACGAAAATAGTGGACCCAAGCCTGCCTGCCTGCAAGTTACTGATGACTTCAGGAGGAATGTTTGGATTATTGAGAATAGAAGGTGGTAAATTCATTATTCCAGGTGCTGCATCAGGTCCATGTCCTCCTGGGAACTGTCCTCCCCCACGCTGTAATGCCCTACGAGCATGTTCACCTTCAGGATCCTGAAACGTGGGCAAAAATAAAGCCACTTAATGACCAACAATAGGACTGGAAACAAACAGAAAGTACCACCACTATTAAAGTTGTAATAGGACAAGAAGAACTGCATCAGATACTGTGATATAGTACACTATAACAGAAACGTTGGTATTATTTCACTTTCCAGGCAGCACAACTTCTCTACTCCCAGCCCCCTTGTTGTACATATGTAGTAGTCCGACAATTAGCTCCTGACAATTAGTGCCGTATTTTGAGGCAGGTAAGAGATGTAACATAGAATTATTTAGGTTGGAAAAGACCTGATGACACTAAGGTAAGAATATGAAGTTAAAGTTGTTTTAAAGAAAAACAGCATTAGATTATTTTAACTTTAGGACACACTTTTTGCCAGTTCACTTGGCATAGCTTCTGCAAGCCAACAGGCACTTCAGCCAATTGAGAAAATTTCATAAAAACTTAAACTGGAAATGACAGATCTAAGATTCTCAAAACATTGTATTGTCACCTCAGTAGCTACAGTATCTTCACTATTTCAAATTCAAAACAGCAGCAATAACCATACCTCTTTAATATTCAAGGGTCTTCCACTAAGATCATATTTGTTCATAGTGTCTAATGCTTTCTTAACAAATTCTTCATCTTTGAATTCAACCACGCTTGGAGAGAAAAAAACATTTACAGTATTAAAATAAAGTCCAAAATGCCAAAACAAATAGAATGTTTGGATATCAGTGTGTTTCTACACACTTAGAAAAAGAAACTTACCCACAACCCTACATCCATGAGATTTGTCATCATATGTAAAGAGAAAACAAGCAAACAAGAAGTCAGTCAGCACATATAACAGAGCAATGAAGATTCCAGTTAAAGATCCCAGCTCACTGTTAAATAACTATACAAGTTATTTTCAGCTTCAAAATCCATAATACATGTTCTTTAGTGGTAGCCAATCTGAATTTCTCCTGCTTTCTCAATATACATACCTTTCAAATGTAAGAGAATACATTGTCTCTTACTCTCTTAAGAGTCAAACCAGAATTCGAAAAATGCCACACAGATCCATGTAAGGACAACTGGGGAGAGGAGGTGGGAGGGAAAGGGTGGAAAGGAAACAACCCCAAAACATAACCAAAAACCAATCAAGACACTCATCATGTCATTAAAAGCTGCCTGCCCCCTGACTAAAGAATTCAAATCTACCTACATCAAGTATACCAGTACAATGAACAAGGAGTCTGCATACCTCTTCAGTATTTCAGCAGAATTGAGAAATTACCTTGTAAGAAAATAACCTGATTGACTGCACCAGAATTCTTCTAATAAAGCAAAGAGTAGAAGATTGCTTTAAGTATAGCAAAGCTGACAGCATGTTTTAGTTTTAACAAGTATTAAAGAAGTAATTTACAACAATTGATACAACCTCAGCTAAGACTCAAACCTGCAGTTCTCATGTTCTCACTGCAGGTTCAGAGCTGCCATTGGCCCAACTTTTGACTATTTTTAAGAAGACAGAGGAGCTCTAACAATCTTCACTCCTAGTGCCTCATTGCAGGCACTCTGCTGGCTACCAACCATCTCCATCCATTTAGTTTTAGGAAAGCAAATACATTAATCCAGTGTTTAAAGTACCAAACCCTGCAGAGCTGTCAAATCAGGCACTTCACACAGTATATTCTTAGCTAACATTTTATACTCATTGGCCCCAAGAAGAAAATACTACACTAACAAAATTTAAATAAAATTAGTGGTTTGTTGAACGTCCTTTATATGAAACAATTTGTACCAAAACAAAGGTGTTGGCTGAAAAGAAGAATTAAGTAAATGCCATTTGTTAACATTTACAGAAGTACTTTGTCCTTTACAGCCAGCTAGTGTGAGTTGCATGAAAGTATCAGACTACTTCTAATACGGAATCCTCAAGGCTACCTTAATGAAAATCAGTGTAAAAATGAAACTTACTTTCCAATAACTGGTACAGGTATTATACAAAAATAAAACTGCTGAGGAACTTTTAAACCTCTAGCAGATTGTTGCCCACGGCACTTACCCTTGATTTTCCTTCAGCATCCTTAAACAGCTCCACGTATGTAACCTCACCAACTACATAAGACATACAAAGGGAAAATACCAAGAGACAATGCATTTAAACACCAGTATCTTTCTTTACTGTGCCCCTGTGCACAAGTCTACAGAGAATCACCTATTATTCACCAACAATCAAAACCAGACCAACGTACCTCCTGTCAATGGCTATGTAATTTAGCTAATTTTCAGAAATATGCAGCAGCCACATTCTCAAAAGCTAAAAACAAACAACTATATTTAACCTAATTCATACTACAGATCATATTTTGGCCAGTATGATATAGTTGGTGAACAAATTCAGATATACAGAGTCCCTTAACCTAACAAATGAAACGTCAACGTTCACTGGAAAGTGTTACATTTATCATCCTACGCACAACACCTGTTTTAAGGTGACTTTCTACCTGAATATCTTCAATCATAAGTTTGCCTTCAATAATAACCAAATTTACACATCAAATATTTCACAGCAAGCGACTCTCTTTCTAAAGTAGGAAGTTTCAGTGAATAAACCAATCAAATAGTCACGTCACCTTACAACAGATAAACCAGCAGTTACAGAAGGGGGTACTGGCATTTTTCACAGCCTAAAAGCCAAGTGTGCTTTGCATTACTTTTGAAGAATCAATTTTTCAAGGAAAACACAGAACTAACTTTTTACAAAATCCGTATATTATCATTATTTTACCCCAAACTTAAAACCAAATTTTGGGGGCAGTAAGATTTCTCTATCAGAACTGCAACAATAGTAACAAGCTTTTAATACAAATCTCCAGACAAACAGTAATGGCAGTAGTGACAATGCAGACAAAGTTAATGCCACAGCCAGATTCCACCAAAGAAATACAAAACAACTTTTGAAAGACATCCCTTATTATTCATGTTAACACACTTAATGTGTTGCTTAAATACAATAGCCCTTGAAGAAAAAAAAAACTACAAAAACTACAACTAGACAAAACACAATCTCTTTAGGAAGTCATGAGGTCATGCATATACTCTCTACTGTCACACCAGAATGGCAGAAGGTTGTGAGCACTTCATTTACCCATCCTACCCTGCAATGCAATTGTCTCGGATGAAAGAGGGGGAAGGGAGATAGATGTACCAAGTAAAGGCCAAAACAAAAAAAGGCAAATCAAATCTGTGTGGCTCAAAGGACACATACACTGCATTTGAGTCCTATCCCTTTTTAGATGACGTGTATTATAAGGAATAAGTTACCTTTCTCTCTCATAAGATCTTTAATAGCTTGCCATTTCATGTCATATGGGATGTTGCTAATAAAAACTCTATTACGATTAACAGCCTTCTTGTCTCCAGAGCCTGCATTCTTCTCCTTTGAATAGGGGTGGAATCTATTCTTGTTTCCAAGAGAAGGGATTGCCTTCGCTTTTGCAACGTACTTCTCTTTCACAGGTGCTTTCCCCTCTTTTGCTGTCTCATCATTATCCCTACATTAAAAAAAAAAAATCCAAACAAAAACACTATTAGTCTTGTGTTGGATCATTACACCATCATAGCTCCTATATATATGTGTATATATATATATATATATATGTATATAGTTTGTGTATATACCTATCTCTCTCTCTCTCTCTCTCTATATATATATATATATCTGCCTATTTCCTATGCTATTAGAACTTCCAGGACATCAAATGTTGCTTTTCAAGTTAGGAAAAATAAATACACATTAAGAATGTAATTCCAAAATACATTGTTTTATCTCTAACAAAAAAATAACATTACAATATCAAGTAAAGAAAGTACATCTTGCTATTTCAGTTACATTCCGTTTCACAGAATCAAAGAATCCATGAAAGATTTGGCCTGGAAGGCACCCCAAAGATCATCTCGTTCCAACCCCCTGCCACGGGCAGGGACACCTCTCACTGCTCAGAGCCCCGTGCAACCTTGAACACTTCCAGTGATGGGGCACCCACAACTTCTCTGGACAACCTGTTTCAGTGCATCACGTCTGTCAAGATTCACAAAGACAGTACTACAGACTACTACAAATACCAAAACAGAATGACTCAGCTGAAAAATCAGCTCTTAGCACCCATGCTTTCGTGCTTCCACAATTTTCCCATCACATTTGGCCACGTTACACAATACTCACCCCAAAAGTTAGAGTTGAAACTCTAGAGTGAGAGCTCAGTATGCTTTATTCAGTGTAATAATAACAGATCAAAATCAACTCCAACAGCCTGTAAATCAAATTGTATTTTATCTACCACATAAATAATATTTATTCACAATTTGTGCCAGATTGATTTTAGACAGAAATTAAAATTCAACTAAGAACAACAAATACTTTTTCAGTCTCACTGCTCAGCACTACTAGAATTTGAAAACTTGCTAAAGCATAGGGAATAGCTGTATTAAGACATGATATCCACCTAAGACTAATTAATTACCAGTATTATCCACTAGAAACAACAAAATAGACTTCTGGTCTCGGTCTTTCAAAAGTTTACCAATAGCAGCTGCTCCCCTTTTAAAATTTTTTAATAGAAAATTTGCTGCTTCTCTTTTAAAGTAGCCCAAATCTCAACTTCCATAAAACAATACACTTTGACCAGAATTAGATGCAATCTCAGAACTCTGCGGCTCTCTTGGCATGATTACTACCCTGAGCTGATTTAACACACTACTCGAGACTTAAGATGCCTGAATTGTTACTTTAAAACAGGAGAACTGCTGCACTGAAAGAATGCACTGAATGAAGCCACACAAATGTGACCCACTAAACAGATACTACTTAGAGAAACACATCACTGTCAACTTAGTTAAAGAGAAGCTTAAAAAGTACTTTTACACAAACATTTACTTAAAAAGCGAGCATTAGCCACTCGAGTTAGAAAAATTAGAAGGTGATGTCCTACAGGACTGACAGAAGTAACTGACTGTGAACCCTCCTTATATTACATCACTGTCTTTACTTTATTTCCCACATTTCAGAAGGCTTAGTTTTTATCTCATTTTGACACTTTGGAAGGTTGCTGGTGGAAAATTAGCCAAAACAAGCATTTCAGTTTTACAACCACAACATATGGTAAGATCACTGATTTTGATTAACTGAGATGAGTATTTTCAGTCTCTGCAAAGTTAACAAAACAATAAGTGGAAATCTTGCACTCAAAAGTACATGCAAGTAGCCTTTCATGTATTATCTACTCAAGCTTGGCCAGATTCCAGGGAGGAATAAATTCAAACACATCCATATTCATCCCACGACTTTTTCCCCAATTCTGAAATACTCATACAATATGAACTTCACAGTCCTTGTGTTTACAAGTGGATTAAGAGAAGATTAGCAACTGGGAAATGCCTGGACACTCCTCTGGGCCAAGTATTTGTAAAATTTAAAACGTTTCAAGTCAACGACATGTTATCTGCTTCAAGCATCCTCCGGTTTCCCTCCACATCATCCCTCCTCCACACCATCCTGCCTGTGTGACAACATAATTCTTGTGTGGCTGTGTAATGAAGTGAAATGGAGGGAACAATGCAGGAACTGGAGAGAGCCAAAGGGAGAGCAGAGGGAAAGAGCAGAGTGTCAGCTTTTCCAGTCGGATCAGTTCCTTCCAATCCAGTTCCATTTGCAAATGCAAAACTCCTGCCCAATGAGACTCCTAGTAAAAATCTGAGTTCTTCCTTAAGTTTTAGGATTAGAGCAATGGATTCTCTTTAGCCTTTTAAGCTCTTTCCTGCTTAAAGGATTACAAAACAGCCCCTTGGTGCTCAGTGCAGTGCACAGAAACAGACAGGTCTCCAAATATGGAATCCACAGGCTCTGCAAGACCTGGCTGTACAAATCAGTACAGAGCGAAGAGGATACAAGTCTGTCATAAACTCCAAAATCTGGGAAACAAGGTGACACTTCACTCAGTCTGGGGATCACAGCCAGTCTCCTGAAAATAGACTATTAATTAAAGAAACAATTCTTCTTGCAAGACTTGTCTGCCAAGACCAACACAGGCCAATGAACAAGTTGGAGGCAGAGATCCTTTTATAGGTCTTACCCTCCTCCTTGAATATTAAAAATAATTTCAATCAAATAATACATTCAAAGCAATGTCACATTAGTCACCTACAGACCACAGAAAAGTCAGCCTCAGAATCTATGAACTGACATTTTCTTGAGGGAAAAACAATAGTAATTTCTAGTCTTCACCTTTTGTATGAGCTACACATTTTATAAATTTAATTAATATTTGCCTTTGAAATCACAAGCAAATCTCCAGTATTGGAAAAAAAAAATCTACAATTATTTCTTTAAAAAAAAAAAAGCATGTTCTCATTGATTAGCAAAAGCAATTACACCTTTTGGGAAAAAAAAAAAGCTTTTGAACTTTCCATAAAGTTTTGGAAACAAAAGACAAGGTTTCCCCAAACAAAACTAGCAGCCTAAAAAATAATAAGCATAAGATACACCAACATGAAAGCCCTAAATACTGATCTTTTAAAAACAAACTTCTACTTCTCTGCTCACAAGTGTCCACAGTAAGATCAGCAGAGACAGAAATGCAAGAAGTTCACAACATGTGATTCCAAAGCACACAGATCAGTTCAGCTTTGCTGTGTGGAACAGTTCCCACTGCTCAGTACGATAAACTTAGGGAAGTGTGCAAGTTGAGACCAGGATTCCTGTCCAATCTAATGAGTGCTAATCAAACCAGGTTAGTGATAATTTTTTTTAAGTAGTACATTTCTCCTGCACACTGACACTAATCCTTCCTACACGTTTCGAGGAAAACCAGAAACTGTATGTGAAGAACAAGATTTGTATCTCTGTCACCAAGAACTCTGCGTTACTTTCACATTTGTTGTGATTTCTACCACATGGAATGCCTGGGATTTTTCATTTGCTTGTGAGGTTTTGGAGGGAAAGGAAGACATTGCTGACAGGAGGGATACAAAGAAATTAAGTCATTAATTCAACAGCAGCAACCCCAAAAGACAATAAAATTTATACACCTAAAAGGAGGAAAAGGGTGACAATCTTCCTGTGGAAATTCAATTCTAACCTATGTAGTTGGGAAGCTGAGGGCCAGATTTGGTGGAAAAAGCAAACCCACAACTTTTGTTTTACAGTAATGTGAAATTTATAACTCGTAAACTAAACTAAATTTTACAAGGAGTCAAGTAAAGGCATGAAGCATGCCCTTATTCCTCCAGCTTTATACTGCATTTTTTAAACACAACAGTATCAGAGCTGGGCTGCTTGGAACATGCCAAAACTTAACAGACCTCAACAGCTTTGATGTACTGCAACAGTAAGTCTACTATAAATCCATTTCCCTCCAAGGTTTGAATACGATTAGACGAGATATGGAAATTCCAACGATCTGAGGCCAAAACCTAGTTCGTATAAAGAGTGACAACACTCAAAGCTCGACATCAAGGGCAACCACTCACATAAAAAGTTATTCATGGTATTGTTCTAGAGAGCTGGTAGTTCCAGCTCCCGTATAGTATGTTCCTTTTAGACAAGGCACTATCTGCATACCCCATGTATAAAAATGTTAAAATTTACAAGCAAACTTCGTGCACGCATGTGTGGTTTTTGTTTTGAGAAAGTAAATCACTACAGGACTGCCTCACCACCCCTACGTAAACAAAGACTAGTTCAACGGCTCTACAGAACACACCGCTCCGGCCACAAGTGGAAACGTGACCGGCACCAGAAACGGCGCGGACACCCCTGGAAACGGGTCCCGCAGCGCTGCCCGCCGGGGAGGCCCCACAGGGTCCAGGCCCCCGCGGCCGCTGCCCGAGCGCCGCCGCCCCCCGTGCCGGTGCCCGGCCCGCGGCCTCCCC
>VXAY01002056.1:1789008-1835189 GCA_013399855.1 Oxyruncus cristatus
GAGGCACCCGGGGCGGCTGGGGGAGCAGGGGCAGGGGCAGAGCCTAAATCTGCCCTCCCTGGATAGCGGGGCCGGGAAGCGAAGGCTGTGCGCGTAATCCTACAGCAACAATTGCTTTGCAGGTGCTCGGTCTCTTGCAGCATCCGTCCCCAGGGAAGCAGGCAACACTTTTCCACGTTCGCAAGTTAACGATGATGCTAATGAGCGTTTTATTTTCCTGCATCACTGTATTATCCAAATGTAGACTACATACAGGCATTCACAGCACAGGAGCTCCTGACCAATGGAGACTCCAGGCTAATGTATTTGCGAAGGATAAAATCTCATTTCTGCAATTCATTGCTTTTCGGAAGGATGAAGTGTCACTGCCCCGCTGCTGCTTCTTTTCAGGGGAATGCTGTTGCTTGCACCCTGAGTTACCATGCTGCAAAAATACTGCCTGCTTGTGTGAGGCTTTGCTCTCCTTGCAGAACAGTGAGCCATACCTTCATTTGCTGGGCATCCACGCCCTGGCCTTCCTACCTTCACCTCCCTGGATGTTGTATTAGAACCCTGCAGAGACAGTTTTCTCCCCTGCAGTTTAGAGAATAAGGCGTGCAGTGTGCACATAAACATGACAGATTGGTCATGCTTATGTCACAGCACTGCTTTTGCAGCATTTCCGGCCTACTCAGGTAGCTCAGGCCCATTGCAGAATCCCATATTCATGCAAATTTCTATTTCATTAGGACTTCTCCACTGTTAGTCTTTTCATCCTCCCACCTCCTATGCCCAATTTCTGTGATAGCGTTTCTGGAATACGGTTCAGTTTCCCTGAAGGGATAGTTAAGTGCAAATGAGGTGCTTCCAAAACTACCAGAGAATGCGTCCTTAAATGTCCCTAACCACACCACCACCTTTTCAAGTTAGGTTTGTTCTTACTCAAACACAAGCTTGGGACTGAAGCTATTAGAAGTACTTTGAGAATGACCACATCCATGAACCAGCAGCTGCGCTGCAAGAGGTGAACAGATGGCCACTGATTTGGTCCATTTTGTTGTACACTACCGTTTATGAAGTGGGTTTTTGGGCAACTGAGGTTTAATCATGACGAGGATGAATGCTCCCAGCTTGAGACCATGTAAAGGTACTCCTTTCCAGTACCAAGCCATTAGAAAACAAATCCTATAGGGGTTCTGAGAGAAGGAGTGAAGCCCAAAATACAAGGAGGATTAGTCTGGCTGTTTTCCTAATCTTCTCAGATTCTCTGTAGACATACGAGTAAAGGCTAGGTCTGAAAAAAAGTGGCA
Organism: Oxyruncus cristatus; assembly: GCA_013399855.1. Taxonomy (NCBI): domain Eukaryota; kingdom Metazoa; phylum Chordata; class Aves; order Passeriformes; family Cotingidae; genus Oxyruncus; species Oxyruncus cristatus. The sequence goes on from VXAY01002056.1 coordinate 1,790,298, forward strand.
CCCTGTCACCCCAAGCCACCAAAGAGCTGGAGCTGGGGTCTTCAATCAACACCAAACATTGGCAGAGTTGGGCTGGTGATGTTCTTAGGATAAGAATTTCAACATCTTTCTTCCAGCTGCCTCACAATACTTAGTACCCATGGTGTTCCCCTTCACCACCCCTCCACAGGTGCAGCCAGCACCCCCAGCTCATACCTCTGTTCTTCTTAGCTCAGTGGTCTATATGCTAAGCTGTTTTCCTCAATCCTATTTTCTTCAAGACTCTGATTGTTTATTCTGGCCTCAGAAGGGCTTCCAATGGCCTTTTATTTCAGGATGTTAAGGAGCCTTTCTTTTTGCCAGTGTTTTTATACGGGCAACTCCAAGGAGTAGAGTCTGGACCTGTGAAAGAAAAAAAATCGAGCTCAGTCTTGGGCCAGCCCCCCTGATTTTGCTCTGCAGATTCTAACTGATACAATGTCTGTCCCCATCACGCTTTCCTAAAGGCTATCTTTGAGGATTTTTGGATCCAGGCCATGTTAGTTAGCATTCAGTCCTCTGACTCAGGACTTGACACATCCTCTGCAGCAAATGACAGGGTATCTGACTAGCTGGGAGAGGACATCTAACCTGTGTCCAGCACTACAATGTGGAAACAGTGAAAAGCCACTCAAGGTCAAACGTGCTACCACAGTTTTGGGGATACATAATTGGAGCAAAATTTCCTGTGAACATGAAGGCTTCAATTACAATTTCTGAAATTCAGGACAAGGAAGAGAAGAACACAAAGCTGCAGATTAGAGTTTCCCAGAACCAATCCCTCCCCCCTACCCCACCCCAAAAATGCATGGTGTTTTCTCATGCAGCTGTTTCAGCTAAACTTATTTTGGATAAGACTGAGATATATTTCTCCATGTTTCAGCATCAGTCCAGGTTTGCACAGAGATCTGTCCCATAGTGTCTCCTGACAAGCACAGAATGTACAAACAAATCCCATTAATTCCAGTGTGTAACCTGCAAAATTAGTAAGACTGGAAGTCATATTCTTTGAAAATGTCTCTCTACGGTGAAGAAATGTCATGTCAAACACAAAGATATTTGTATGGACTCAGCTCAAATGCAGGGTTCTCCACAGCCAGCCTATCCCCAAGATTTTTCTTTATGTCTTTCAAGGTAGCAACTGGGGGGTTTGGATCTGGCTTTTCTAGGTAGTGACTATGCATCATTTTCCAGTATAAGCCTTGAATCTAATTTTTAGAACCCAGTGTCCTATGACTTCTGGAAAGTAATTTTTTTCCTTGACTGGCTCTTGTTCAAGTCAACTGATTTGTGACATAAATTTGTGATACTGAACTTTCTGTGATTTTTTTTTTCCCTGCAGAAGGTCAAATTTAATAGAAAAATTGGAAGTATGCCCAATAAAAATCCATACAGCAGGTGGGCTTTACCTATGATACATTTTGAGAAAATAAATATTGCTTGTTGTTGACATTATTTCTAATTCCAGTCGGCTATATCTGGATCTTTTCTCTAGCTTAAGAGGAATTAAAACATCGTGACCCAAAGAGCAGAATATAATTCAAAACAAGGAAGGCTCTCATGCACAGCTCTGTAGAATAAACAGAACATTGGTTGTTATGCTTTGACACGTGTATAGACAGTAATAGGTAACCCTATTATTTAACATGTACTACACTGAGGTTTATTGCAAAAAGAAAAAGAACTTGTGTCTTGCCCTTTTAACCTTTAAAATGCTTATTCTTTACAGGATAATTAGTCAAAAATCCCACAAATTCAGAAGTGAGAAAGGAGACACCAAATAAGATAAAAGTTCTGTCCATTTCCGTCTGCTCAGGAATACCAAATCTTATTTTTCCTTTTTCTGTTGTTCTTAACTCTAGGGTATGGCTACTTTCAGCCATGACTGCAGTACAGAGTAGATACCAGAGCTCCCTTTAACCTGGCTTAGCAGTGTGGGCACCTGAAGCAGGGTAGCCATGGCAGCATTGAGCTCTGAGTGGCCTAATTACTCCGCCAAGAAATAAATGGATACTGGTAATTCCCTGGGGAAAAAGACGGTTGAACCGTTAACAAAGAGAGTTTTTCCCTGAGGCACGTTCGTTAAATAGGTGTTAGCAAGAAGCAGGAAACCTCAGGCTCTAACCTTAGAATAAAAGTGCCTTTGTCCTTTGGCGCTTTTCATGTCCCAGTCCTTCCAAATATCTTGCTGTCTATAGATACAAAAGAAAGATGTGATTCTAATATCTGACAGAAAACCTCAAATAAAGCAAAACGATCCCCATCCCCAATTAAAATCTATACATAAGATCTCCTTAAACAGACAAAAATAAAAAGTTTCACATGGCTGAAAACACTCAGAGCTCTCCTGGTGGCAGTGGCAGGGTTGGAGTTGCCTGAGCCTTCTGCCCTCCATAGGACACATATCGGGGTCAGCCCCCTGAGCACCATCGGGAGAGAGTTCAGACCTGCTGTTTCCTGTAAAAATGGCAGGATATGTATGTATTTAAGGCGAAGACCAAGAAGAAGAAACAAATGAGAGCAAGATTTAGGGGAAAGGCATTTGATTCTGCTATCTCTTCTCCCACCAATCCTTCCTCATACACAAGAGTGGACATGTATAGAGAAGGGTGAAGGGGTAATTTTACCAATATGTTCACTTTCTTACAAGCTCAAATACAGAGCATTTTTTTTTTTTCTGAAACTGGGGCCCAAGGCTTCACTAAAATTACATACACGGTGATTTATTTTACAAGTTGGATCTATTTATTTAGACTCATGATCTAAACCAGATGGCAAAATCCACATTATTTGGCTGAAACTGTCTATGAGGTCAGTGCAAGTTTAACTAGTTGAAGGACAGAGATTTAAAGCCATTTCAGAAAACATACCTGGTTTCTCCAGGTGGAGACCTCGGTGAGTACTGCCAAATCAGAATCTTGTGTCCATTCTGACAAAACGCTATTTGCAACAGCCATGTGCTGAAATTTCTGTTTTGAGGAGACAGAAAGCCAGAAAACTGTGAGTTTGCTGTCTCATAACACAGCACAGTAAGTGGATGGTGTGTAGAGGCTAAAAGTTGCATTTTTTTTGTATTAATTTAAATGTGAAAAAACAACAGGACACTACACTGCTAAAATCCAAGCTGGTTTTCATTTCCAAATGTTCATATACTACAGCTCAGATACATGCATCCCATTTAGACCTAACCACACTGATTGGACTTTTCTATGCAGGCAAAGAAGCAACAGAGGTGAAAACCGCACAGAATCACCAGGATGTGATGCCCAATGATGAGCAGTAATTACTGCAGCAACACTTCAGCCAGCATGAGTGTCAACGAAATGTCTGCCTTCCCTCTGACTCTAGAGCAAAAAACTGGCTTTGCCTTTGTGGGGATTTTGTGTGTTTTCTTGGGACTTCTAATTATCCGATGCTTCAAAATCTTGCTAGACCCCTACAGCAGTATGCCTTCTTCTACATGGGAAGACGAAGTTGAGGGGTTGGATAAAGGAACATTTGAATATGCTCTTGCATGAAAACTCACAGAATATCCTGCCTTAAATTTGATGTTGATTTCATTTTGGAAACCAACTGTTGTTACATTTGTTATACATACCCGCATTTTGGAGATATGTTGGTGGCATCCATTTTGTTAAATAAATATTTGTTGCAAACTCAAAAGGCACTTGATGTTGCTTTTGTTTAATGAACAGTGGAATGGTAGGTAAGAAAAGGTTAACAGAAAACAAATACTACAATAATTCAAAAAAGTTATGATGGCCAATATTTTAGAAGTCAGATGATATCTGCTTCTTCAGAGAAGGATCTAATTTCTACTGTGTCTCATGATAGGCTGGAGAAAAAGATGAATAACACAAAAGAGAGGCTCACAAATGGTGAGTGTTTAAATGGTAACACCCTCCTCTCCTCATATGACAAAATTTTCTGAAACTCATAGTCTGTGCTTGTACACTGAGAATACGAAAGTGGAGGACAACAGATGTTGAGGGGGTGCCTGCAAGACATGTGTGTCCTTCCTGCTGAGGTGAGAGGAACAAGGGCTAGTCCACATACTACCAATATTCAGAAGCTAATGGGAAGGCCAAAGATCACATCAGTTGCTAACTCATCTCTCACCTTCCAAGAAGAGCAGGTGCTCTACTACTGACTGGTTATGAGGAAAGTACATTGCTTCTCCGTGAAAACTTGATGTGGTCCTCTGCAGTGTGTAACTCACATGAGTATTTTTGTGATAGATCTCCCAATCCACAGCAACAGAAACTCAAGCAGAATTAGTGGAAGGGAAACAAACACCATTGAGGAAGTTTTTGATACTACAAACATTCAGCTATACAAAACATATTAGCTACTCAGAACTCCAATCCAAATCAACATCACCACTGTCCCAGTCCACCAGCATCTCCTACATTGCTACAAATTTTAAGTGGAAGAGAAAAATTGAATGTTAAGTAATCAGTCTAACTCTAGCTGAATTGGTCAACTGCCAATTTTTCACGGCTTGGTTACAAAAGTTGATTCATTTTAAACTGGAACTTAAACTGTCTGGTTAACAGTTCCCAGCAATAATTACACCAGCTTGGCAAGGCCAAAGCAGAGGCAATCATGCTGCTTACCCATTTGTACCCAGCCCCCAAGAGGGGCAGGGGTCCAGAGCTGACTGCAGAGCTCTGTCCTCCCCAGCCCCTCTCCACAGCTGGTACTGCTGCTCCTGGAATTTTGTACAGTGTATGATCTGGACTGTCACTAGAGAACTGGTCATGGGAGATCCTATCAAAGCAGAAGTGGAACAGTGAAAGCAGAGACTCAAATCTGGATATTCAAGGTCACCCTCATATACACAGCTGTTTAGCAAGTGTGACAGTACTTGACAGAAATTCAATTCAGTTTTTAAGAAGGCTGGCATTAGAATTTTAGGCACTGTCACTTTTGCTAAACAGCTCTGTTTGCAACGAGGAGCTAAGACAAGGAGATCAGTTACAGCAGCTTTTCTTTTTTCATGTATTCTGAAAAATACACGTTATTTTTTTGCCCTATATACTAGGCAGAGGCAGACAGTGGAACAGTAGACCTCAAGTGCCATTTGGAACATGAAATACTTGATTGTACAGGGAAGGACATGAATCTCCTGTCTGAAGAATATAAGAGAGGAAAAGCCAACATCAATCTACACCAGTCCAGTTGAATTATAAAACATAAACAGTTTTGTGAATATAAGGGCTTTTCAGTTGCTTCAGACTGTACATAAGAAAAAATGCCAGACCCTCAGAGGTTCAGTATATTGCATTTATCCTAGTTAATTTAACCATAAAATCTAAGGTAGATATCAGTACAATGAGTCATGTGATTTGTTACTGCTGGATAGGGTCATCCACTGCAGAGACCTGACACTGCCATTCTTTTTATGTGCATCTAATCAGCACAGCTGAGCTCTGTGCTCTCAGGTTGGAGTGCTGAAGGTACTTAAGTTATCTGGGTTAAATATAGTTCAGTTATCTTTAAACTACTCAACAAACACAGCAAACATACCCAAAGAACCCCAATATTGTCTTATTACTTTTGTTCTTGACCCAATCTATTGCTGGAAGCAATTATCAAGTTCTCTTATGATTACAAAGCTTCATCATTTCCTGCCTGCCCTTCTCTGTATCCCAAATAGACAAGGAAGTCAGCCTTCCTGGAAAGAATACAGAGAACATAATTTTTCAAAGGTTTTCCTTAAATATACAGAATAAAACTTAAAAAGGGGTCAGGAGTAAATGGTTCAAAACTGCATGGAGGACAAGGGGATCCCCCCAATGACTGATCCCCCTGACTTCGCTGAATGTCTTCTGCATAAAATGCACCGAGCAGATCCTGTGCTGAACTCGTTATCTGCATGACTATATATGCAGAACTGAAAAACAGAGAGAACATGATGTGTGCACAGAATCTGGCATGGCTAGGGAGGGAAATGGAGATAACAAAAGTATTTTCAGGCCCCCTTAGAAATTTTGCAATGCCATAAAGTCAGTAATTGTAATGGATAGGTACATTTGCTGGTTAATAGGTAACAAGCTAGAATGTCTCTCTAAGTCACCATCTAGAAATGTTTTGAAAGAGAGGGATTGGATGGTCTATTCAGTGTATTAAGCAGGAGAAAAATCTGGCCAATAGGGCAGAGTCTGTAATGCCTCAAAGAGAGGGACACACTATATGCATGAATAAAAGAGGCAGATTGTCCTTCCCTAAAAACACAGGATTGAATGGTAAGTTAAATTACCCTGAATAAGGTAACTTGATTATTTATGCATAATGCTAGAATGCTAACACAAAATTACTGGCAAATAACAGTTGAGAGACCTCTGGAAATACATTGTGAAAACCAAAGTATTATTTTCAAGAACAGCAGAAAGGTAAGAGACTTTACTTTTCCTAGCAAAACAGTAATATTGTGGAAATAAGACAGTGAAATGACAGAATCATTTTACTTGGTAGCACAAGTCATCAAAGCAAATTGTCATCAAAGAATTGGGATTTCATTCAGTCAGGGAGATGAAAACAAACATATTTTCACTGACCTTAATGACAGAAGATTTGTTTTTGCTCCTTCGTGCCTGAAGATGAAACACTTCCTTGCAACTTTAAAAGGCTGAAGGAAGCAGAATACTATCTATGATAAGAAATGTGTAATAATAATAACACTATTGATAATCCAGAGACAGTAGAAGTAAAATAAACTAAATAAATGTAACATTGCTGTGAGGCTTACCAAACATTAAGCAGGAAAAACAACATAAATATGAGAGAGGTGACAGCAGAATATTATCTACAGCTGATGGAAGAAGTGAGAAAATAAGCTTTAGGTGTACCTCATACTGAAGATGGAGGTCTTTTGATTATCAGCTCTTCAAACCATAATTTTGGTATGTGATTTTAGAGAAAATTTACATTGCTGAGCTAGAAATATTGATGCAGTATTTATCTTTCTGTGCCAAGGGGCCAAATGCATTTCACAAAATCATTGAGAAATTTAAATTGGAAAAAATCTCGGGAGGTCATCTAGTCCAACCTCTCGTGAAAGCATGAAACTTCAAAAGAATGCCTGTAATGGGCTTATTTACCCAGATTTCCAGTTCATATATTGCTTTATAAGATGTATTTTGTTTCTAAAACTTTCTGCTTTTACAATCACTTGCAGAGTTTCAATGTCTAAGCATGCTCTGGTTTGCTTAGACCAGAACAGGCCCGGACTCCTGCTGAATTATACAGGTCTATCTATACAACCACACTTTCTAATCTCCTTAGAAATATGTTTCAAGACTTACGGTTTGCCATCATTTCAGTAGCTCCTTTAAGGGCCATAGAGTAAATTCCTGAAAAGGTACTAAAGGCCTTAAAAACCCCCTTCTTCTCTTGGTGTTTCTGTTTGCTCGCTCGTTTTCTTTGATGAGGGTCTGTGTGGGAAAGTGGAGGTGGGAAGGAGATTATACAACTACATGTCCACTTTTCTGTGGGCTGCGACTCAGAGGGACCCAGATAGGATAGAGGGACGGGACAACAGGAATCTCATGACTTTCAACAAGGACAAATGCAAATCCTGTACATCACGCAGACTTAATGCCTGCACTGTATAGGGTGCAACTCTCCTGGAAGGGACCCGGTGAGCAGCAGGTTACAGAGGAGTCAGCCCCCCGTTTTCCATGTTTTAATTGCATGATCATGTTCCATGATCCATGTACGTGGATACTCACTGTGCCACCCTGCTCATTTCTGGGTTTTCATGAAACAGATTGAAACTAGAGGAGTTCTTGGCCCATTTAGCGCTCAGGTCTGGACCAAACCACTGCTGGTTTGGTTAAGAGGCAAGAGTGTCCATCACAGATGGAAACAGCTCCACAAACTCAGTCTTTGACTCAACCATTTTTTCAGTCAACAAGTCATAGGATGAGACTCTCATGGATACTTGGAGAGGCCAGGGAGAGCTTACGGTGCAAAATGTAACTAACCATGCAAGATAACAGAAATGTTTTATTTATATCTTTTATAGCAGAAAAACAGCAGACAACATTAGGAAGACTGCTTAGACATTCAAGGGAAAATTCTCAGAACTTCATTACTCGAGGAGCAAAGATTTCGTATGAAACAGCAGTAAACCCTTTGCTGTAACTGAGACTAACTTTGCTGCAGCCACAGAAGAGTAAAGGGCTCAGTGACCTGAGTCTGCAGCATCCCTGAAGATGTCCATGAACAATGCACCAAATGTATTCTCGGATCCAAATGCAAATCGGTTTCAAGTTAACATAATTAATGAAGGCCATGACAACAATGAAACAGCCCAAGAGGATGTGGGCTCTGACCCACCACATTATGAAGAAACATCTTTTACTGACGAAACACAGAACAGACTGAGAATCAGTTACAGACCAGGAAAAAGAGAATTATATGACAATTTCCTTCAAAATGCAGAGAAAACAGAAGCTAGTTTACATCCCTATGATACTCACACTAAAATGTATTATCTACAAACTTTTGGCCATAACACAATGGACCCAGTTCCCAAAATTGATTATTATAGAAACACTGGCAGCGTCAGTGGGAATAAGCTCAACAGACCAAGCTTATTAGAAATTCATGAACAACTGGCAAAGGTAAGTGAAAAGGAAAGATACAATTTTTCTCTATTCCATTTCCAGACTGTTAATTCTGTTTAATAATATGAGAAAGTCCTTAGATTCATGGACCTTGCCCAAGAGAAAAAGTACAAATAATTACCATATTTCCTCTGGTAGCTGCAATCTGCTTACTGCTCTGTATCCTGCTCAAAGCAAAGATTTTTATTAAAAGGTGGTCATAATGTACTTGATTAACAGAAAAACATTGCTTAATCTTGTCTAGAAGCATGGATCTACTTAATCTCTTCTGTTCCCTGTAAGAGTTAAGATGGCAGATGATAAATGTCAATTCATAATTTAACCAGGCTACACAATTCACACTTATTCTAAACTTGAATTTAACAACAATGCATAACAAATTTTGACAGATTCCTCTGTTGTACTCATTAACAAATATAAGTGTTATAAAAAAGATTATGTGCAACAAATGCAATCTCAATCAGAAATCCAAAGCACTCCCTGTTTATTGCCGTAACAAACCATTCAAACTGCAAAAAAGAATCCAGAACAAAGGTGTTGAGGCTGAGAGTGTTTGCTCAGAAGAGGGATAGCAGGCAAGAGTTTTCAGGTGCTGATTCAGTGAATGAATTTAGGCCTTCAGGCTCATTATTCCAATGAATTCGGAATGAATCTGAAGAGACTCTTCAATGACTGCATAGAAAGCATTTATGGAGGAATGATTTGGCTAAATTCCTCCTAATCTATCAATGGAAGAGCTGTTTTGGCTTTGCTCATGTAATAGATGGGGCTATATCCATGTAAAATAAACTTACAGAGAGACCTATAAAACAGAATACAACTGTCTAACCTGCCTTTGAATGATTGTAGAGCTATTTCTCCTCTCTCCTTCAGAGAGACCTATTTTTGGTTGACCCATAGGTGTTTACTATTGATATATATGAATTTTGTGGGGAAAAAAAACCTTCCCCTTAGCCGACTCTTCCTGTTTGCTCCATTTTTTCCCACATATACGCCACAGTAAGTGAATAATGAAATACCAAAACATGCCCTCTATCATGATAATCCTCACTTTTGTCACCCCACCATGGCTACTTGCAGAATAATATACATTTGTCAGGTATAATCCTCTGGGGTTTGCACATTGAAAACTTCCACTGGAAAGAATTTGAGAAGTTTGTAATACTAAGTCTCAAATACCAGATTTGCACTGATTTCTGTGTTACTGTCTCAGATAGGTGAACTTTGCTGTCTATTCACCTATCTAGGTATTTTAAGGCTCGATTACCCTATGTGGAAAAAATACCCAAATAGCTGTAATAGGAACTTCCGTGGCAAGAACAAATAGATTAAGCACTTTGAAACAGTTAAACTACTAAAAGGCCCACTACAAAGCAGTGGAATATGTTACACTACTGACTTTGGTAAAATTAGACTCTTCCCTCTTAAGCCACAATACCACGTTCTCTGTAAAAAGCAGAGACACAGGATACAGCTACTCTCAGAATCAAAAACCTTTTTTGAGGTTCTTAACTGTGCACTTATCAGGGCAGGGCTCAAGCTGAGACTAAAAGTGTCAATACGCAGCAAAAATCCCCATTCTTTTTTCTGTGTGAGGCAATTGTGAAATGAGAAATCTTGAAAGAAAACAAGCTCTCATCCCCATTTCACTCAGTTTCACATAGTTCTCAGGTCTGAATAATTTGGACAAGCATCTGATTTTTGGGTGCTGGTCCAGATCTTGTTCAGACTTTCACTCTCTGGAGATTCACCTGTCCTAAGGAGGGTAATATAAAATAATGAAATCAAGGAAAAAAATAGCCATTAGCAAATTAGGACCTGATTCTTTAGGATCTTATTAGAGCAGCTTCCTAGCTTTGGCCTAACTTACTTAAATTAAGGCCTCCGCAGACCTGTGTAAAATGGCTTACATGGAAAGGAGAAGCATTTCCAAAGATAATAGTGGATATAAAAGGGAAAAAATATGAATTGGTATCCACATTCATTTGCAGATGTACAAACTGCTAGTCAAGAGACTAAGCACATTTCTATGCCCAAAAGAAAGATTCCTCCTATAGAAATAATTTACTTCAGTAGTGGCCAGAGAGGAGTAAAACAGTGTCTTGGCTTTGAATGTAATACTGAATGATCACATACTGAACATGAGTATATTAAGGAATTTTCAGTTTTGATCATAACCAGAAAATTTTGACTGCCGCATCTCTCACAGGTTTGTATATTTTAAACAAAATTAGATAACTTTGTTTAGGTTTTTTTAAGGCTTTCAGTTAGAGGAGATTAAAAAGAAGGCAGATGACATCACAGAATAAAATGAAGGGCAAATTGCTTCATGGGTTGGGACTGTTACAGAAGAGAAAAGAGCATCATCTAGCTTGGTCATTTCCACACTTTTTCCAGTATTCAGCTTACAGAAGGATAATCTTATGCCTTTCAAAACAGGAAGGTGAATGTCAGAGGTAATGGGATTTTTGTTATACTGGCAACCTGCAGTGCCCTTATGTGAGTTGTGGCCCTGGTGTGGGAGCCACTGACCACAGCCCTGGAACAAACGAGGCGCCATTAGCAGGGCTGGAGTCTGGGCCTGCCTGTCCCATGGTCTCCCTTGGTGACCTTGGGCAAACCACTTCAGCCTGCAGAGCTTATTCTGAAGAATAAACAAACACAAGGTCACCAAATAGCAGATTAGTAGGGAAGGGAATTAGGATGGCATGAAAAGGCAGAGCTCCTATCAGGAGGATAGGATATGTATGAGCAGCTGGACGGGGGCCCTGGCTGCAGCAGGAGCTCTGGCCACCAGCAAGGAGGGGGTGAAATGCCCCACTGAGCGGGTACAAGGGTTACACAGTAGCCCGAGGTGCAGTTCTGAAGCAGATGCTCTATTTTACTTTAACACTAAAATCCAGGCTTACCACACTACATCCCAAGGCAATCCCGCCCCCCTCACCCCCAACTTGAAACTCAAATTGTTGAGGACAACTGTACTGTCAAAAGCCCATTGCCAGATTCTGATAAGAAGTGGCATATGTTTGACTTCAGATTGCTAAACATCACATAAGCATTCCCATTGTGCTTTGATGCTGGGCTTCACATCAGAAGCTAAATATTAACATTTAATACATGTTTTTAATATGCAATTTTTCAAATGTCAGAATGTAAGGCAGGCTGAAAGGAACTTCAAATATCTAGTTTCCACACTGCTGGAGTCAAATGTGTGTCATCTTTTAGCAAGATGTGTCAGTTTTTCGCACATATTAAGCCACAACTCGCCAATTAAATCCCTAAAAAGTAGTCTAAGTGCTACTTCACAGCTGATGGCTGTTGATAATTACTTGGGCTTAATATTTACCCTACATAAGAAATAATCTAACCTTTCTTCCTCTTGGCTGTTCTCCACACTTGTTATGGAGACTTGATGAGTTCATCATCTTTAGCCCCAGGAGAGATGAAGACTAAACCATCCTGAAACAAGGAAAGGAAAATGTTTGGGTTAGTTCTTTTTTATTTTTTTGTTTTAAGCAGTTACCTTTTTATTTTAGTAGCTTTTCAAAATGTTCTGTCACTTTTATTCCACATCCCTAACGCATGAGTAGCACAGGTACAGCTGCTTGGTAAATAACCAATCATTCACTAAAGCACACCAATTTATGGAAGGTTCAGGGCCATAATTTATGATAATGGCATAGAGAGCACAAATTAATTCAAAGTACAGAGGAAACAACTTGTTTCAAGTACAAAGACCAAACCCTTTTAATTTTTTTGTCTTTGAAATTCTAACCACTGTAGCAAAAAACCCTCATATTATTCTGCTGATCTTCCTTAACTCACTTTAATCATTTACTGTATTTTGAGCAAACACAGCCATTATTATTTCAGGGTACAAATTGTCAAAAGAATCTAAGTAACTCAGGAGCTCAAAGTCACATGTATTCCCATTTCACTTAGGGCCAACAGGGCTGTAGCCACCAAGTTTAGTCCACGTCAACATGTATTATCCAGTCAATTATTTCTCATTTGTGAGCACAGTCCTGGATTTACTGTGTCAAAGGCATTCTGCAGCCTTGCATCATCGTGGCTAGAGCCCCCATCCATGAGGGGCACGTCCAGACATTAGTGTAAAAGACATATTCAGTTGGCCTTTATGTCTGTCTTGGGTTTGTGTGTTGGGTATTTTTAAGTTCATGGACAAAATCCAGAAACAGCCCTAAAGTCAACCAAGATGAAAAATCTCCTGTGTTTCACAGAATCACAGATGTTTTTCCTCCTTGACCTGCTTAGTTAATCTGGAAATAACTTCATTAATCTCCAAGCCCTAAAAGCACCTTGATTCCTCTCCAGAAGTGGTACCCACTCCTGACTCTGCCAGACTACGGCAAAGTTCTTGGTCCTTCCTGACTGCCTTTGCAGAGGACCCATTAAATATCTGGCAATAGCTAACCTAATGCCAGCTCCTCCCAGAACCAGTGAGAGCTCTGAATAAGATATAAAAAAAATTAAAAGCAGCAATGACAATGAGTATAAACCTCAGCACCATGACTAATTCCTATTCAAGCCACAAGAAACACATCATGGTGCTAAATTGCCTCAAAGTTTCTGGGGCAGAAGAGCTGAAGAGATAAAATATAGATTCATATCTGTAACTGGATGTGAACAGTCCAAAATTCTGGGCTATTATTCTGGTTACACCACAAATTGAGCAATTCTTAATCCTGTCTACTATGGTTACACCAGAGGTGGCTAAAACACAGAAAGGATTATTCATTTACTACGTTTCACTGGCATTTCTCTAACTGTTTTCAGGAATATGTTACCCATCTGCTGCTGCAGTTATGTTTATACTTTATCCAACAGAAAACACTGGAGTTCATCACATAACTTCCCCATGCAGCACTCAGCTCAGTCTCTTTTCACTAGTGAGCAATTATCCCTCCTTCTCACTTGGAGTTATTCATAAATTGTTGCAACAGCATGCAGAGGCCAACCAGGAGCCTCTCATTATCTTAGATGCTCTACTAACATATCAACACAACATGTATGTAAAATAGTTTACAACAAAAACACTTGAATACAGCTAATAATGTATTTACTCTGCTTAAGCGGTTCTTTCATCTTTTCTCCCTGTTAGCAAGCCCACCTGCTGACGCCTGCTGTAAGCAGAATATTGCTGTCTACTCCAGAGGCAATAAAACCTGATCTTCTTTGGAATTCCTTTCTCCTGCGTCTCTCTTATGCAGCCAGGTGTCCTCTGCTTGGCACAAAAGTGTGTTTGTTTTCTGTGTGATTCTCCAGAACATCGCTGTGAGCACCGGCTCAGTGGAGAGAGTGGCTAATGGAGAGAGCACCGCCGGAGATGAGACAACAGCCAGCAAGGAAGAGGAAAACAAAGCAGGATTCGTCAAGTTCGGATGGGTGAAGGGTGTGCTGGTGAGAAACTTACCTGCACTTCTAAACAAAAAAAAAATAAAAGCAAATAAAATCAGTTCTGTTACACTAAGGTCTTTTATGAATTCAGAGAGGGAGGTGGACTTCAGGGATGTTTGGGGTGTTTTTTAAAAGCCTGAAATGTACTCTATCATGCTTCTGGTTTTTAACACTACTTTCACCATTGCACTTATGCAGTATTTTTTCTTTAAAATCTAGGTAAGATGCATGCTTAATATTTGGGGTGTGATGCTCTTTATTCGACTTTCCTGGATTGTAGGTCAAGCAGGAATTGGTATGTATCTTATTTAATATCATTTTCAACAGTGAAGGGATAAAGAGGATAAACTATACATGATCATGATTAATATATAATCTGAGATGTGCATTTGCATGTTGAACTAAATCATGTTTTCAAATGCTTGCCAGGGTAAAAGACATTAATCCTCCAAACTATTGGAATTTTCCAGACTCACAGCCAAATTACTGCTTAGAGGCACAGATCTGTTAACTATGCATATGATCATCACATTTGAATATTTCTAAGCTTTAGTGAAATTTGTATTTAGATCCTGTAACAGATGTAAACTTTATGACTTGGGCCAATTCCTAATATGTGAGTACAGAGTTAACCTTTAAGAGTTCACACTTTGCTTATCTGTGAAACCCAAACCTTGTCATCTACATATTAAAAACAACACTTCTTCACACATCTCTGCAAGGATGAAAACAGAACTGGCAGAAGGTCTCATCTCATCAGGATTTTGTTATTTTTAACAACAGAACAGTACTAGATACTAGTGTACTATGAAAGACTAAGTTTAAGAAACTCTGCTGCAGCTTTCATATAAATTAACTAAGTACACTTCATTATGTGCTGTATCTTTGCTTCTTCATTGTGTGATTTAATTAATCCAAATTCCAAATGCCAGTCCCTGGGAGACTGGGCCCCGAGGCCTCCATCCAGTATGTTGCTGAGTGTTCAGTGAAACCAGTGAGAGAGAAAAGTGCTCACAACGCTGCAAGAATCTCCAGCACTACAAGAGCAGCTCAGTAAGGTGCAATTTCTGTGTGGTACAACTGCCTTTTTAGAGCTGCTGCTCTGGGGAAGCCCAGAAATGTGACCTGCGATGGCACCGTCACTCTGTGATCCATGATCCTGCAATCACGAGTGTTGGGGCCCTAATCTTTGACTGGCACCCAGATATTACAAAAAAGTGCAATCCAAAGGCCTGATGGCCAGGATTCCAATTTGGAAGCTCACTGAATGGAAACATTAAGTAAATTAAGGAGCATCAACTCTGCTGGGCTTGGACAAAACTCAGTGTTCAAAATCAGATTGATACAAATATCCTTCACTTCCTTGTTAATGGAAGTGAAATGAAACCTTGAATCGAAACATCTCCAAAATTTTGCACGGTTGAAGTCTCATTTCCAATAAAATACAGTAACTTGGTAGAAGTTTCACTTGGGCAAGACTGAGCTTTTAAAAAAAGAGTAACAAAGGAAACGCTCATTAAGAAAAAAATCCAGCCACAAACTTACAGAAACACAAAGAGAAACAAGAAACTCAACAATAAAAGATCCACAACTAAGCGGAAGAACTTTAGTACTTCTGCAGTGCTCCATGCATGGCTCCAGCACCGTGCCTGACAAAAGGGTGCTTGCTGATTTTATGATGCATACCAAATGAGCACGTACAGCCCAGGGCACTCATAACTATATGCCTTGCCATGAAATTTCTGCATCTTAATATTGCCAAGACTTTGCTCTGGGGTTTCATGCAAAATTAGTTTTTAAGGGCAGTTTAGTAACTTATTGAGATCATCAAGAAGTATTACTTTGTTTTGAGGTGTGAGAATAGCCATGGGCAAGAGTAATTCATTTTGCAACAACTTACTTAGAAGCCATATGCCTGCTTTTCAATCTAAACTTTAATCAGATTTTTAACATTAATTTGTACCAGCATCAGTTACAACCTTTCTGCCTTCACTTTTAATTTTACCATTTTAACTCATTGATAAGCAGACTCTCTTTCCTCAGAGTTTATTGCTCTGCTGTTGCTTTTTAAAGTTGCATGTGTTATGCAAGGAGGTTAGTTTTACTTCCGAAAATGAGACGTCAAATTCCATTTGAATAATTTCTCATTGCACTTTCTGCATGTCTTATTAGCAATGAGCTTTAAGTCCCTAGCCAAGCTGCTTAAGGAGAATGGTGATGGAAGCTCATCATCACCAAGGCTCAGGGATTTCACTGGGTACTGCTACTAACATGAAAATTAAATGAGTCAGTTAAACCACCATCTGGGCACCATTTATATCCCCATCATTAGAGGGCCAAAGAGAGCAAACCCAATTATTTACATATCCTGATAGGCTGTCTTGGGCCAAAGTTCTTACAGGGGGAAAAAAATAACATTCAACAAAGATCTCTGTTTATTATCAGCTGGGAAAAACAGGACAGTATGGTCCTGACAAGATTCCAGGTCCAAAACTGGTGTGGTATTTTCACCTAACATCTGGGGACTCCACATACCTGGAATGGTTAGGCAAAGGAAGGGAAAAACACCGAGTTTATGTTACCTGAATTTTACAATTATGTTATGTTATATGATGATGTTTTGGTTGAGTCACTTTATTTTATCCACTTTTCTTCTTAAATCCTATGATTTTTTTTTTTAAATTAACATCAAAGTCTTTCCATGAAGATGTTACTATCAAGTTAGCAACCCTATATATCATATACATGTTAACAACATGAATTGTGAAATGCAATAAAACATCCCTGAAAAATACTCCTTAGGATGCACATGCACTTACCAAATAATTTTAAAACTACTTTAAGAATAATATGTCTAACTTATTCAATTTAAGAGTTAACAGCTGATTAAAAATCATGTTCAGCCACTTCTCAGACACAAAATTTGCATGGTTTAACCCTCTGTGTAATGGTAGCTGACCAAAAGGAATAACCATTTGGATTTCTTTTTTTTTTTTGCATACAAAACAGATGCATGACTACTTAAGAGTTCAGAAATCAATAGGATAAACACAATTTATTAAAGGCTCAGATCACTGTGAATATCCCACACCATGTTATATATCATTTATGTCTTGCATATGACATTCTTCTGTCTTAAAGGACTGTGATAACATGGCTACAATTTCAGCAGCAAAGAACATTCACTCAGGGACTGGATGGCGATAACCATCCAGTATGAAGCCAGGAATCTGATCTGGAAGCCAGAAGGTAGAAATAAAGCAGATAAATCAATAAGTTTGCAGTACTTCTAGCTCAGTGTTAGTTGTCAGGTCCAAGTTTCAATCTGGATGAGCCCTAGTCAATAAATATTGCTACAGACAATGTATATTCTCCAGTTCCACACTGAACACCTACGTACCTTACAGAGACAAGGCAGATAGTGCATAAGCCTTAGCAAGTTCAGACTAAACTAAAAACTGATAGTTAACAGAAACCTGGCCATATAACCAAAGACTGGAAACATTTTCAGATTTCAGAGCATAACTTAAACTAAAACCCAGTTCACCTGTAACTAATCACCTATAACTGATCTTCAGATGTTTGATTATTTCTGTTCAATTACACAGGTTTATGATCTCAGCTAAAAAAAAAAAAAAAAAAAAAAGATGACTATTCTAAGTTCTCTAAGATAATACATTACAGGTCACCTGTTAAAGTAAATGGCATCTAAAAAGCAATATTTCCATTTTCAAATGTTTGTCTCATGTTACACTAAAACTCCTTTTTGCAGGGAAAGAGGGAGATGAGGACATCACTCAGGTTTTGTCTCTCTGCCTGACTGACTCTTTGTCCTGGTGCACTATGAATCTTCCTCTGACTCACTATTTAATTATCTGATGAAAGACAGCAGCATTCTTACAAGAGCTCTGGTTAATGTGTCAATCTCCTCATTTAAACAGCCAGGAGGCCTGTTAAAGGGAGATATAAGTATCCATGTCAAGGGACACTTGTTTGTTCATTTCCTCCAGCCTTTGAAAATCATGAGAATTTCTGGCTAGGGTACTCCTATCGGAAAGAATCACTGCTTGAAGACTGATGGAAATAATTTACTACTGTGTCATGGCCTCCATGAAAATGGTCTGCAAGCTGCAAGTGGTCAACAAACCATCTTTTCAGTTTATTGCTCTGATTCTGGCCTGAAAATTCAATTTAAAGAGAGAATGATTTGTAGAAAACATGGAACATGAGTAAAATATTTTATCTTCTTATTACTGACAGGTCTTGGAGTAATCATAATTCTCCTCGCCACGATGGTAACCTCAATTACTGGGTTGTCAACTTCTGCAATAGCAACTAATGGGTTTGTCCGTGGAGGTAAAAATCTTAGGGTTACTAATGCTTTCAAGCCCAAAAAGGTATTTATGTATTATTTCCCTGTGAGACAAACCAGAGGGACGATAAACCAAGTGGTACATCTAAAGGAACTGGAAGGTAACAATTCTAGCCACCTCTCATCACAATTTAAGGCATGTTTGGGTTCTCCCTTTTAATAAACCCCAGATTTTAGTTCAGTCTGAGAAGTACATTTCAGGTGTTCCTGCCTGCTGTGAGCGAGGGACGGCTGCTGGTTTTCCATGGAGTTCTCTTACCTTTCAGCTGGTCTTTCCTATTCAGAGCATTCCAGGAGGGACATCCTTCAACAAACTGAGCATGGAGACACCTCTTCCTCTCATTTTGCACATCAGTGGATGCCTTCAGTTTAATGCCTTCTTTGTAACACTCCTTACATTTCAGCCACTCCTTGGAAGACGAGTAAATGAGTTTGCTGTAAAAGTACATGTCAGGTATTTTATGAAACAAATTTCTAGTGCATTTCAGAGCCTTTTTAAGTTCTATCTGGCCTGGTCTAACCTCTGTGGAAAATGGCAAGTTCTTACTACGTCATTTAAGCAGAACAGGTACTGGAATACACTTGAATATACTTTCTTTTTCGGATCTTTCAGGTCTTGGAATCATAGTTATTGCTCTCAGTGTAGTAGTAACAACATTGACAGGTATCTCCATGTCTGCGATTTGCACTAATGGAGTAGTAAGAGGAGGTAAGTGAGTATGATCTTATGAAAAATACAAAAATCTGCATATTTTAATTAGAAAAATAAATGGAATTGAGATAACTGTGTTATAAGCAAAGAAATAATAAGTAAATATATTTGGAGTTATTTCTTTCGGTGGATAAACAGCAAATTAAAAAGGTATATAAACTTAATACAAAAAAAGATTAAAGATTCACTGCATCACTATGCAGGAGCTTCAACAATGTACCACAGAATATGATCCTTCATGTTAACACTGGGACAGATCCATGTAAGTCAGAACCTCTCTGGAAGTGAGGTTCTCTCTCCTTTGTTTTATTATATCACATATCATGAAAAATTACAACAAGGTCCAGTTTTGCACACTAATATGCACTAAAAGACTTCTGCAATAGAAAGGCATACTGAGAAGTCTGAGGGCAGAGCTGGTACAAAGCACATTGCTTTTCTCTAAGTGTCCTCTATCAACACAGGGCAAAGCTTGGTTACATTTGTGAGGCTAAAAGCACAGATTTCTGCAGTAACTGTAATGTGGGGGGAAAAAAGGCAAAAACTGAGCATTTAGTTGTGCCAAAATAACAACCATTTCTTTCTGCAGGTGGAGCATACTATCTTATCTCAAGGAGTCTGGGCCCAGAGTTTGGTGGATCTATAGGACTTATCTTTGCCTTTGCCAATGCAGTGGCAGTTGCCATGTATGTAGTTGGATTTGCCGAAACAGTTGTGGAGCTTCTTAAGGTAAATGTAGATGTTTCATGTACGTGGTGAAGTTGGTTTAGTTTGTTTGTGTTTTGCTTTGTGTGGCTTTTTTTCCTTTTTTTAGGGGGTGGCGTTTGTTTTACATAATATATCTGTTTAAGTGGTGATACTTTTTAGCTAAGGCTTGAGGGACATTTTTAGCAGCAAAAAGGCTGGTGTGTCTAAACATGCCACAGAGTGCTTCTCCATTATTTCTACCTCATGGATATCTTTCATACATTTCTTGACAAGAATCTCAAAATCAGAAGAGGAACAGACATCTAATTAGACAGCCAAATAACCCCAACTGCAAAAGGCCAGCTGGAACATGAAATACAAACGCTTGGTCTCATAAATCGCTGCAACTTTGACAGCTCACTGCTCTCTACTTCACCTCGTTGCTTGATCCCACCAGTTGGGCAGAGAAATACTGGTTCTATTAACATTTCTCACTGCTTTCAGGAGAGCGATACTCTGATAGTAGATGAGTCCAATGACATCAGAATCATAGGCACCATAACTGTTGTCTGTCTTCTTGGCATCACTGCTGCTGGCATGGAATGGGAAGCAAAGGTAAACCTTTAAAAAAACATTAAAGCAAGTGGTATTTTAGCCTACTGTACAGCATGTGTGTGTGAGGAATGCTACACAACAGGTGGAATTTTCAAAGGCACCCAGTTTCAGTTTATGCTTAATCTTTCTAAAAGCAAGAGCAGCTTAATCATTACATTCAATGAAAGCACAATTACTCCACGCGCTTCCTTGAACATACATTTAAAAGCAAAGAGGAAGTTTGTGTTCTGCAGACAGCTTGGTTATATTGATTTTTATAATTCATGGCTTCATTTAGAGCCTTGGCAAGTGCCCCTTTTGCCCTTATTTTTGATGCAGTTTGACAGAATAAACAGTAGTAAAATATTGTTTTATCACTGTACTCTTTCAAGCCCTACTCAGCAGAAGATCTCTATTTGCTACCCATTCCTTAATCTCTAATGATTTCTGCTATTCCTTCACCTGTAAAAAAAGGTCAGAATGCAAATTCAAATGGAAATACTTTAGAGGGTGTAATATAGCTATTGAAATCAGGAGCAAAAAACAGATTCAACAGCATCCTTATTTTTACGTTCTGCTGTGATGGAGAATAGAACTACATTTAAAAGAGATCAGAAAACAATTTGATATTATTACCCTTGAAGTCACAACTCACTGCAACTAAACAAATTTTATAACAATATAAAAATGTCTTATACTTGATATTAATGCATTACTGTTCCATTTTGCCTTTCCTTGTAAAGAAGCTAACATAAAATTAAATTATAACTACATATTTCATTACCCCCTTAGTAAAAAATAACTGCTGTTGTCACTAGCTGATTCAGCGATCTTGATTCCTGGTAGTTTTGAAAACTACAGAAATTAATAATCTGTCATAGGGAACACATACAGATAACTTACTATATAGCCATCTCCACAGCAACACAAATTAAAACTAAGAGGAAAATCTTTTTGCTTCTATTAATAGGCTCAAGTTATTCTTCTAATTGTTCTCCTTGTTGCCATTGCAAACTTCTTTATTGGGACAGTCATTCCTACCAATACTGAAAAAAAGGCAAGAGGCTTTTTTAATTACCAAGGTAAGCAACCTTGCTAATCATAAAACTATGTTTGCATTCTTTTGGCTTAGTAGTAAGTTAAGTATTCCACTGAAAAAGGTCACACGATCAGAATCTTCTGCCCAAGTTTACGTGAGCTTGCAAATAAAGGGAATTTATTTCATCTTTAATTTTGAGTCTGTCTCTCTGCTGCTGAAGTTGACAGCACAGTAAGCTGCAGTTTGAGTCATTTATACATCAGCAGAGCAGAGCCAAACTTTAACACAGACCTAAGTGCAAGTGCTGCAGTGACACTTCTGTCACTTCAATATGGCTCTGTAGCTCTGAGATGCACATCCTACTGGGGAACAGACTGAGGAAATCAAATTCACTTTGCTTATAAGACAGATTCAAACCCAGTCTTCCAGATGTGAAAGACTGGCTTATTCTCCTCCTTCATTAAGTAACTTTGGAATCAGATCCTGGTGGTATATTTCATTTTCACCTGTATTTGCAGCATCAATATTTGCAGAAAACTTCGGACCAGATTTCAGAAGTGGGGAAGGATTTTTTTCGGTGTTTGCCATTTTTTTCCCAGCTGCCACTGGCATTCTTGCAGGAGCCAATATCTCAGGAGATCTGAAAGTACGTATTTCATTAACTTCATAATACTATCTGTAGGCTGAAAAAAAAGAAAAAGAAAACAAATCACGAATCAACATGGTATTCAGTTTTAAAATGTGTTTTCTTTTAGGAAGCAAAACTCTCACAAAAGTGAGAGTACCTGCTTTATTAATTGAAAACATCAGTTCACATTTTCTCTCATAAGCATTGTGGCTATTTTGCAGAAATTACTGCAGTAAGATTTGGCTTGTTGTATCATTTAAAAGCATAACCTGTAATAATATATCATTAATGGTACATTAGCAGCACATGACATAAGAGCAATTACATGTATATCTCTTGGAACTTGTATTTTGAAACATCAATCCAAACATCACGCCAAAAATCATACCTGTAAAGCTCATGTTTGTATTCAGAGGGATTGGCAGAGACCACCTTTTATATTCAGGTTCAAAGCAAGGGCAGAGCAAACAGGGCATTTAATGAAAGCAAGTATGTCCCAATCCCATGTCACTACTGCTGTTCAAAGGAAAAGCTGCAAGTTTGCAGCTGTGACAAAAGAAAGGAGTCTGAAGAGAAAGGGGAAGGAGGTCCAAGGGTGACCAACTGTCTTGCTGTGGCCATTCTATCAGTTCCCCACTCTCCTCTTGCCATTAGCAGTTGTAGGGGAGAGTATTTCCAGCATCTAAAATTACAGGTCATTTAGAGACAGGAATTTAGTTTCGAGTGCCCTCTAGTTTCCATGACAAAATCATCCAACACCCATGCCAAATAAAAAAGAAAAAAAAAAAAAAAAGGCACCAACAAGATGTCACTCACAGCTTGATAACCCCAGTATGTCAAACCAAGTTATTTGGCCTCCTCATATAAATCCATTGCCTTGGATATCCTAAGGATTCATCCAAAGGTCTGTTATATCTGTATTGGCACAGGAGTCACAAGTTAACCACATCCTACTACACCTGACAGCCAGTTCTCTTTTCCTTCCTCACACTGAGCTGATGCCTCATCTCCTTTGTTTTCAAAGGACTGCTTTTCAAGCCAAGCACAGAGAGAACTACATTGAAACTGAGCCACTGATAGCGTCAGTGAGATTCCAGTTTTAATTAAAAAACCAAAAATCATTGTACTTCTGCCCAGTGAGACTGATTCAGCCTCACACAGTCTCCATCCTTTTAACAAACAAAAATAATTCCTTTGCCATACATGGTGCTTTCTCTACATGACAGCTCCCAAAGCAGCAGCACTTCTTTCATAAGCTGTTTGAAAGAATCTGAGCAGACTGAGTTCTCCCATTGGATCTCTGCAGTTGTTTCAGTCTGACAATAAGTGGATTTTTATAAGCAAGTCCTCCAGGCCGCAGATTCCCCACTGAGCATGTTTAGATGCATTAGACAGGTCTAATTAAATTAACCAGCCTCTCCAGAAATCTAAAAGACAACCTAAGGAGTGTTTAAAAAGTGTAATATTGACCAACCAAACTTTCTTTAGAATTTGTTGCAAATACATTCATACATTCTCCTGCAGCCTGTACACACTCAAGTTGTGTCTTCGTCCAAATCCTACTTACAAATACAAATAGTCTTCCTGGTGACTTTAGTAGGGTTTGGAGCAGCCTCTAAAGTGCTAACAACATAGTAAATATGTGTTTAATTTTTGATAGAATTTAAAAGTTGTAAAGCTGTAAGAAGACTTAACCCTAAGATTTAACGTTACAGAGTGAAAGATAACAACGTTAGACTCTAGATGACCTAAAACAGGCACACCAGAACTGCATAAAGTTGCCATGGTCTGAGAGCAAAGAGTGTTAAATGCAGATCAAGTGACTTCACTACTAATTTTCAGCTCAATAAATCTTTACCTCATTTAAAAATTATATTAATTATTAACACAGTTAAGCCATTCATCCATGTTTCACATTGTTTTTAACCATGCAATGACCATAGTTATAAAAAGCCTGTGACTTAAAATGCATTCAACACATTTTTGATTTAAAAAACCTCACTAAACCAACTTAAGAAGACAATTAATAAAAAAATGCTTCCTAGCATAAACAAACACACCCTAAATTGTAAGGTTATCGAGCATTAAAGACCCCTTTAAAATGCATAATGCAAATCTTTGGACTCACGGTTGCATGACTGAAGCCGATATTGTGAGCTAGTCTGTAAGCATTATGATCCAGCCTTATTAAATTATCTAAATTAAAAGTCAAAACAGTGAAAGAAAGTAGCCTCATGGAGACCCAATTAACAATTACTAGTTGCTAATCACAGAAGTACTGTATTCTGTACAGGGTCACTGCATCCATCTCACCAATTAACCAAAAATGGTCCCATCTTGTCATCCACAGGAGTTTGATGGTTGGTTCAGTAACTATTTACCGATTACATCATTAAACATTAAAATAAAGCCAACTGCAATGTAAAGAGAGTTTGGAGCTCTCAGAAACGCAGAGATCAGGACTCTCCTGCTGCAATAAAAGTGACCTCTGCTCCTGTAGAGTATCTTTCACTGTGTCCTGGACAGGAGCACTGCACCACAGGACCACTTCACACTGTCCGCATACTGGGACCCAAAATCTTGGTGTAGGTCAAGTGATAAAAATCTACCCTCTAACGGTATCTTCATACCACAGTGTGGCAGGACTCCCAGCATGCAAATGCAACCAGACTGCAGCACACAAACTCACAGTGTTTTTCGTGTCCCTGCTTTGTTTCAAGGATCCCCAAAGCGCGATACCCCAAGGTACAATGCTGGCCATCCTGATCACCACCATCACTTACATTGCTGTGGCCATATGTGCAGGTGAGTGCAGAACCTCTGCTTCAGGTCTTCATTTGTACAGTTCAGTTTGGAAGCTTGGTATGCAAATGAAT
Source organism: Oxyruncus cristatus (assembly GCA_013399855.1). NCBI lineage: Eukaryota > Metazoa > Chordata > Aves > Passeriformes > Cotingidae > Oxyruncus > Oxyruncus cristatus. Next base: position 1,815,275 of record VXAY01002056.1, read on the forward strand.
GATTAACCTCACTGCTTTTTCATCCTGGGAACTTATTATGTAGCGAGAGAGTAGTTTTGATTTTACTGTATGTAAAAACAGTGAGGGGAAAAAAGCAGCAATAAGCAGAAACAAAAGTGTCTTTTTGACAGCTGGACCTTCATATAACTTGTATGGTTACTTTTGCTGACAAAGACCACTAGCATATAGTATCCATGAGCACAGTAAAGATGAAAGGAACCTCTGATCAATCTGCTTATCTTTTGTCCCTTGTTCACACTGAAATTTCACATGGCTTCTGCTTGCTCTCACTAGTCTTACTGAGCACTCATGAGAACCACAGAAACAGGGTAACACATTTTGTACGTCATATGTCAAAGACAGAAATCAGTTGCTTGTCTTACAGAAGATACACAACTCCATGCTCTGCAGTATTGGAATGTGAGGTGACAACAAAATGGACATGAATAAGAAGGAGACCTGTACTGAAGCCATGAACTGTGTTGGAGGATTATGCAGTTAAATCTTCATTATAAGCAGACAATATATCTCTGATCAAGAAAAAGATTTTTCTTTAATAGTACTGTAAGAAAGAGAGTTGTAAATGACACCCCTTGTTATGAACAGATACCTCAGTACTGCATGAAAGGCCTGCAGAGTACTTCCTTTTCTGGGAGATGACTCTCAAGTCTTCTTGACTTTTGTTGCGCTTGTACTTTATGCAAAAGCCACAATGCTTGACTCAAGCCTCAGCTCAGGTCTAAATTTCCCCTGCAATTTAAGTTGAAGTAGTCATTCTTCACTTTCTATTATAAATTTCCTTTGTATTATGAATTGTTGTTGTTTGTTTGAGAACATTGCTCTGTTCTCACAAGCAATAGCTGTATTGCAAATTCAGAGCTGTGTATTTTTCAGAGCAGTATTTCCTTTTTTTTCTTTTCTTTTATTGGTTTCCTAAATACATAATGGTTATTTTGGGACTCTCAATGTTTTTGACACATTTGAAGTTATCATAAAAACTTACATTTTGGCCGCTAAAGATGTTGAGATCAGCACTCCAAGTTGCCTCCATGTGTTTTTGCCTCGTTTCCGGTGGCAAGCAAATAAAGACAACATAAATATCAATAAACACAAAAAGAATATAGGCAATTTCTCCTGTTTTTTTCATCACATTGGTATCAGTAGGGCTTTTTGACAATTTGAATAGCTGAGGATCTGGGTCTCTAAAGCAATTGCGTGTCCTTGTTAAACAAAAAAATGTGTATGCCTAGACCTAAGACCCTCATTGACCTATTTCCTTTATATACTGGCCCTTGTAAAAGGAGTGACAAGAAGACAATATACTTTCTGAGTTAGGTAATTCATTGCTGATCTCTGTCTTGTCAAATCTCAGAAATATGCTAATCCCCACTAGTCAACTGGCTGATTATTCTAACAGTAACAGAAAGAAATATTTGCCTACAGACACCATGATAATCTAAGTCATAGAACAGAGTAGTAATCTCTGCCCAACACAAAACATTGCTCTTGGGATGAGTCTAAGGGAGCAGCTGAACAAAATATGTGCAGATTAAGAGTCAAATGGCAAGAACATTCTTCCAATATCACAAGGAATGAAAATAATAATATATGATTGTTTCCACAGCCTCCTGTGTTGTACGAGATGCTACTGGGAACATCAATGATACAGTTGTACCTGGAATGAGCTGCAATGGATCATCTGCCTGTGGCCTAGGCTATGATTTTTCCAGATGTGCAAGTCAGCCATGTGATTATGGGCTGATGAATAATTTTCAGGTTCTAATGACATAATATGTATAATCATAACCAATACACGAATACATAAGTACAAACATTCAAACCCGTTATTTACAGACAACTAACTGCAACAACTAACTTTTATCTAAAAAAGGAAAGAACTATGGGAATAAGAAAAGGCAAAAATCCCCTGCATTCCACCTTACCTTCATACTGCTCATCACTAGCCTTCCTAGCACTCTGGTAAAGTCTTCATCTCCTCTTTCAACAAGTACCATGCAGCAGTACATGCTGTAACATCTTCAGACTGAAAGCCTAGACTTAACAGAGACCTCAGGAACTGTAAGATGAGCAACTCACCTCACTGCTCTTGACACATGGATGTGATTTTACCTCAGGGGTGCTGTGGCCACTGTTAAAGGTTTGTGTCACTGTACAAAAAACAGAGTTCTGACTTCTTTAAAAAAAGTATCCAAAAATAGTCGAGTGAAAAATCAAGTAAGAAGTAATGGGGTCTTTCTCCTAGGCCAGAGAGAGACTGTCTGCCATTTTTATTCTTCAAAATAAAGCATAGGCAAAGCATCAAAGTAAAGCAGTTCTGCAGTCTGACAACCACAGCTCCCAGATCTCTGTTCAGCCCCTGTCCTTCATGGCCCGCAAGAGGAACTCACCACCCACCTGCACTTGCTTTTCAACTAGTCATTTGTAGCTTTTCAACTCACTCGCTTTTTTCCCAGCTGGCTCTGCTAAATGACAGGGCTGGGTAACCACCTTAAAAGGGATATGCTGTCCCTTTCACAGACTACTTTCCCTTCCTTTCTTGATCATTTACCATCCTCACTCCCACCTCAGTTCAGCTGCCCAGACCTGGGGCACCCCTTTACATCAGTGACCTCCCTACAGCCATGAACAGAGTTGCACTTGTTGCATTTACCTTTGTCAGACTAAAGTCAGGAAACAATATATCTTCATCTGACAAATCTTCAGGATTAACTGGTTTTTTTCCTGGACTACTTCCCACACACCAAAAAGCATCTGACAGCCACAGCCATCTATCTTTTAGTTTCCTTGTCTGGTGCTTCTCAACAACCCTTTTGCTCCAGTGGTCACAGAAGTGAGTCCAGCCCCCCAGGAGGGCTCAGGGAGGCCTAACAGTGGCCACCATGGCTGTTTGCAGCACTGTGGTTATGCCAACACAACCAGGCACTTTCTCTCTTTTTTAGCCATATTAAATAATCAAGGAAACCCCAAACCAGATGAAGTGCCTCCAACCACATTTCATACTTAGATGCTCTTTCCTGCCATTTCCGTTTTCCTCTCTTGCTACAAGCTGACTATTTACTTGTCAAGTAGAGGCTGTTACTTGTAGCAATCAGTTAGTAAACGGGTGAGAAAATCTCACAGAGTACTCATCTGCCCCAGAAGACAGCTGCATACTTGAATAAAAATTTGGCTATACCCCCATTGCTTTTTATTAAAACAGAAATAACAGTATTTCCTTACTTCACAGTTGGTTTGTAGAAGATTGAATTTAGAACCATGAAAAGCAGAGACACACAGAAACAGAGTACTTATATGGGTCTGTCAACAAAATCTGCATCTAAATGTAAGCTTGACTATTCTTTTTACCTTGTTTTTTTTCATAAAGGTGATGAGCATGGTGTCTGGCTTTGGTCCTCTCATCACAGCTGGCATCTTTTCAGCTACTCTGTCATCAGCTCTAGCATCTCTTGTCAGCGCACCCAAAGTTTTCCAGGTAAAATTAAACTATCCATTTCCTTATACTCAGTTTTACTTCAAAGACACAAAATTTAGTTGAACTCTATGTGCCAAATGTAATAAATATCTAAACAACACTGACACCAGTGGGAGGAAAAGGCAGGGCAAACAGTATGCACAATGTTTTTCTATGGAAATAGGCAGATTTTATCCTCATACAAGGGCAATAATATTCCCTTGGTCAGAGCTGAGCGTTGTTGCAGGAGTGGGGATACACATGTGTCTTATAAATAGCGTGAAGGCTACTTTCAGGACCACTTCTATCTTCTCACAGAAAGCCACCCTAGAAGCACAGGAGTGCCAGGAGCCCTCAGGACCATAAGATTCAGGTGCTTGCAGGTCTGCTCTAACAAGCTCTCCAGAAGTTTTCTGGGCAGCAGCAATGTGGAGAAAATGGGAGGAGAGGGCATGGGACAGACAGATAACTTGTATAGATTACACCAAGCCACTGATTTGGGCTTCAATTTCCCCCAGTTTAGAGTCTGTTTAACTATTTAATTAATCTTTTCTTTTAAAGCACTGAATAAGCTTTAAATGCCTGTATTCCTGTTTCCCACTATATAATAACATAGTAGCACATTGTCTTATGACCTTGTTTAAATGTTTACGTGCCCTGGCAGTGGATGTACTTGAAGCACTAAGATCTAACTTGTTTAGCAAAAGCCTACTGAGCTGCCACTCACAGTGACTTCTGATGCAAGAAGGCACTGCTTAACAGAATTATGTTCTGATTTCTTACCAGGCTCTTTGCAAGGACAATGTCTACAAAGGGCTCCAGTTCTTTGCCAAAGGATATGGAAAAAACAATGAGCCCATCAGAGGATATGTTCTCACTTTCGTGATCGCTATGGCATTCATTTTGATTGGTTTGTATAATGTTACACAAGTGCTGTAATATCACGTTCTGAAATTATACAAACTGATATTTTAATACAATTATTAGCTATGGTTAGAAAAATTTCCAGTCAGGTAAACTCTGTCATAAACTCAAGCACACTCAAAGTCCTGGTAGTAGTTCCATTATTCTTAATGAAGCCAAAAAGAAAACCAATAGGGATTCTGTGACATCTCAACACCACCATGGCCTCATTTTCAAAGATGTAGAATAGTTTCAATTCCTGTTCACTCTGCTGGAAGAGAGCAGTGTTTAGAACTGTATCAAATAAGGCAAAGTCACAAGCTTTGAAAATGGTTTTGTAGTTTATACTGCACATAGCTCTGGGGTAGTCCCGAGACAGTTAGGAAGACTACTCTGCCCAAGCCTTCCCCACATTCAGCTCCAAAGCAAATCACAGTTTGCCAGCACTGATGGTAGAAAATCACAGCTACCATATTTAGGGGTGTGAGGATTTTTAAATCAGTTTTTCCAAGATTAGAAATTCAAACTGTCTGACACTAAGTAAAGAGGATGTCTAGTAGAGATAATTCGGATTTCCAGTTAAAAAGCAAAACAATAAGCTTTAACTATAAATATTTTGTGCAAAGCATCTGCCCTTTCAATTATGTATTTAAAATTCTTAACTTTACACCAGATCTACATTGTTAAGAGACAGTCTGTAGAATCATAGTATCAAATATAACCTTGCATAGCACATAATGTTATTAAAATCAGCATTAGCAGACATAATTCATATGAATGAAGGTATATCAAAGTGGCCTTCAATTTGTAAGAGAGTAAAATACCCAAGCTCTCCCTGGATGACAAATTCATACAATGTTCAGATTTAATGCATCATTAGGAAAAAGCCAGCCAACAATCCAGGAATCCGGTGTCTATGTCTGACTTGTGTATATGTCTTGCAGCTGAACTGAATACCATTGCTCCCATCATTTCCAATTTCTTCCTGGCTTCGTACGCCCTGATTAATTTCTCCTGCTTTCATGCCTCATATGCAAAATCTCCAGGTGAGTCTGCATTCACCAGTGATCTAAATGTGGGCTTTACAGTCTGACCTCTGCAAGTTTTTGACTGTATGTCAGAGGAAATTGCAGCATGTGTGAAATACCTAGGCTATGTAATCTGATGTTTTACTGCTCTTATTGAATATTAAGACATTTTATTTATCTCCGATAGATAAAAATAATAGCTCTGGTCCTTACAATCCCTACAGTTGTACAGGATGAAAAATACTTCAGTGGATCCCACTGGAGCAAAAAAAGCTCCTCCTAAGGTTGTTTTTCTCCCCTCGCTATCACAAAACATGGGTGGATAAAAGCCTGTGCCAATTCTATCCACACAAAGCAAGGTGTAGTGGGGAGTAATCTTGTCCTTCTCCTCCAGTTCTACAGTGAAGTGTATGGGGAGGTTCATACAAACAGTAATTGCAGTAGAAGTGATGCTGCCTGGAGGGGAACAGGTAGAGCAAGAACAGGTCCCCCAGACAGCACTAGCACAGCTCTGCAGTGCCTGGAAGCAGAACTGTAAGGCGAAATGCAAGGAGATCCTGTTCAGGGGTAACTTGAGATCCCATCTCTACATTTGTGCAGCAAAGGAACATAATGGCTTTCAGGTTGGGCATTGCCACAGCAGAGTGATTCTCACATCTTCGTGAATGAAGGGGTGACACCTTCAAGACTAAAGTCAATCAGCTGAGCAACACTGGTTTTGGCACACAGGAAAGACAATTTCCTGATGCTATGAATTAATTATTCAACTCAAGGAGCAAGAAATATGTTTTTGATTTCCAGTGTGAAGAAACTGCAATAGCAACACAAATGCTTACATCAACTTCCTTCCTATAGAGCTGCATGGTGCCATTTGTTCAGAGGGCAGAAAAGATGAGCACTTCTGCTAATTACCTGCACAGCTGAACAAATGCAGATATGCTCCACATGGCCTTGGAGCTGAGTAACAAGTACTTCTATAGATTTCATCTGCCTCTACCACTACTTAACATTTCAGACAGAACTGCAGCCATTTTTCTTTTCTCATTTCCACCAGTTAATTTCTGCCAATTCACAGTGATAGATTATAATAATTGCAAGGCTGCAGGACAGCAAATTTCTTCACAGCAGGTCCTTCCCATTCCCTCATTACAAAGATGATCCAAGACAGGGTTTCTCAGCCCCTTCTTGTATCTTCTGTGTTTTTTCCCTCTCCAAAGTGTGCTCTGTAGAACACCTGGCAGAGACCTGCAAACTGTGGAGGTTCACTACTTGCCTCATCATTTTAATTGGTAGCAGGGGGTGGATTTGGTGCTGCAGCTCAAGAGCAGCAGGAATAATATCTTTTTAAAGTCAATTGCAAATGATTTTATTTTTCTGCAGTGAGGTCAGGCGATTTCCAATTTCAGACAGGTGCACTTACAGTATTGGGATAAACTCTCCTCTCAGCAAGTGTTCAGCTACCAATAATAAGTTCTGTGTATATGCATCAAAAGGACAGTCACCAATTACCTGGAGTTACAGGGAAATCTGTTTCTGATGTTCTGAACCAGTAAACTTTAATTTGTGAAAAATACCCATGAACAGAATAGCTACTCAAAGCCCTGCTGAGCAAAGCAGTAGGAAATAGCAGAAGGCTTGTAAGACCCAATATTCTGTATGTGTTGAAACCTACAGCAGCCAACACTTAAAAGTATCTGTTGATATGACACCTGAGAATTTGCACATATCACTCCCATCCCTTCTGACAGAGCCTGAAACAAACTGCACATGGGTCTGTAAGCACAAAAAATTATGAATCACCATTTCATCCATGTATTTTATGCTCTTCCAATTTTCTTGATTGTCTTTAAACAGGTTGGAGACCTGCATTCAGGTATTATAACATGTGGGTGTCACTTTTTGGAGCCCTGCTATGCTGTGGTGTGATGTTTGTCATCAACTGGTGGGCAGCTCTCATCACTTATGCCATTGAGCTCTTTCTATACATTTATGTCACATATAAGAAGCCAGGTAAGGCCAAACCCTGCTATTATTATGTGCATATGTTATACAGCCAGACTGGATTTTAAAGGAATTCATTCTGCTTACAGAATTAGCCATTACTTTTTCTCTGATATCTTTATTTAGGGGCAAGTCTGAAGCATCCCATTAAATTCCACTTTATATAATATAGATTAAGTTGATAGTCTGGTGAATGTTTGCCTGTTTAACAAGTACTTCAAGTATGGTTCAGGGCTTTCTGTAAACATTCCAGCAGACTGGTTTATTCCCACCACATCTTTATGACATTTGGGCTTTTACTTCAGCATCACTCATCATTTTTTTCCACCCACACACAAAACCTTACCTGAATTCTGCAGTGCTCCCAGCTGAGTCATCCAGGGCCATCACTCAAAATGTAAACCTGCTGCCCATTATACAACAACAAAAATGCAATCTGAATTATCCTGAACTGATCATTCTCCAGCACCTCCTTACAATCCCTCCATAAAACAAAAGAAGATGGGCACACTTTACTGCTGGAAAAAAACTACTTAGTAGCTCAGCAAATCACAGGAGCTGTCCTCAGAAATCTGTGTGCTAATACAATACAGCCCCAGTACCAGACAAGACAGTCTGGTTATTCATATCCAGGACCAAACTAACCCAGGTCCAGATTTCAGTGCTAACCACCTGAATTACTCCTGCAGTATTAAAAAAATAAATAAATAAATAATAATAATAATAAAAGGGACAAGTTTCCCAGGAGAGGATGTACCTTCACTGCAGCCAGCTGGGGACAGCAGCACCTGGTCTGAGACTGTTATTCTTTCCTGTGTATTGCTGAGCTGTTGTGTGTCCTCCTTGTCTGGGTTTTCATACCTATTGGGATGGCCTGTAGTTCTTTCCTGTAAATACATCATCAGCTGTAGGAGAACACACCTGTCACAAGGCACTTGTCAAAAACATTTACTTCCATGGGGTTTTTTTGCATCACACAAGCAAAATCTATTCTATTGAGAAGCACATTGAACAATAGGTCTGTATCTATGAAGTATGAGAGAATATACCCTACTTTGTCTAGTAGAGAACACGATTGCTGACTTTTGCAACAGATTGTGGGGAAAAGCCCATGGTTTAATATGCATTATTTATCTCTATTATATGCAGAAGTAAACTGGGGCTCCTCTACACAGGCTCTTTACTTTGTTAATGCCTTAGACAGTGCTCTGGCATTAACTACAGTGGAAGACCATGTGAAAAACTTCAGGTAAGATTTCAAGCGAACAGCAGAATGGCTTATCCTGAACAGGTACATCAGCCAAATATATACAACCACTTTTCTTTCTAACAGGCCCCAGTGCATAGCACTAACAGGAGCTCCTATGATCAGGCCTGCTCTGCTGGACATCACACACACCTTCACCAAGAACAACGGGCTGTGTATCTGCTGTGAAGTGTTCACGGTAAGGTTGGCTCAGACACATCTGGAAACTCAGCCCCCGTGGGTGCTGCAAGTCTCCACTACACGTTCCACTCTCACTTAGCACACAATGTTCCCCTTGGTGCTGGTCGGTGTCTGGGCAGAGAAGGAATTTTGTCATAATTCTTGACACGAAAGCCATCAGCTGATACAGAGCCTGCTGGTAAATGCCTCATGCATTTCAGAGTTTGTAGCAGATGGACCAAAAAATGGTTTGAAAAGAACACTACACAGAAAGATTTTAGGCTTAGAACACAGAAGACCCCCAAACCCCACCACATAAAATTTGAAGGATTATTGTGCAAAAGTCAAATTATCCAGGCTCCATTTTCAGCTTTGTCACTGATTTGCAGTGTTGGGGTTTGGCAAGTAATTCAGCTCTCTTTGCAGTGGTTCTCCAAAACTGTTGCAATGCTAGTTCTGAGGATAAACATGCTCTTCTGAGATCTAAAGAGAGGAGAAAAGTATATTTCTAGTTATAAATACACAGCAAATGATGTATCTTGGAGGATGAAGATCTAGTCTCTCATTAGGAGAGAACAAAAATAGATAGGTTTGTAATGTAGAGAGAAAATGTATTTTAAATATTACAATGACCTTTTAATTTTGAAAGCAAAAAAAAAAAAAAACCACCAGCTCATGGCACCAAATGCAGATGCAGAACCTAGATAACAGAGTCATTTCAGGAAAGATAATGAATTCCTCTACAGGACTGTAGGAATAATTCATTTGATGCTGCCACATTGCACAAACGGAGTACAGAAGATCCACATGTAATTCTTCTCAAATCAAATGAATCTATGAAGAGTGACTGGTCCCGGTTCTTCCCTACTATAATCATTGTTAGCTTTCCCACCACATGCAGTAAGCATAGAATCAATCCCAACTATGCAGCTTCCTAAAGTTGAGTTTTAGCAATGTTTCTGAATTCTTAGGCATGTTTCTCTAATATTAGTACTTTCTAAGGAGAACTGAGATTTCATTCCTGTCCATACAAAAAAACACTAAGTCTATTTTATTAGCATAAGCATTGTAATTGTTTTGGGGGGATGGGGTTTAAATTATTTCCTGTGGCAACTTAAGTGAAATTTAATTTGCTTGATAATAAAAATGTGACAAAATGAACCTTTATGATTTGCAAAATTGTGGTAAAAAATAGATTATAAAATTCCTAGGAACCACACTGAAGAGCAGCCTACAATACATACCATAAAATACAGCAAGACTATTCAGCTATAAATGTAACACCCAGCATATTTTGCCTCAAAAGCTGACATGCTGTTAGCTATGCATGAAGTTTTTAGACACCATGCCAGAGAGAGCATCTTCCATTCCTTTCTTCCAAAAAGCAGCAAGAAACTTTCCAGGAACGTGGTGACAGATAGTTCAGAAATAGGCAAAATAAATACGGCAACTGAACATAAAGACAGTTTAAAGTTTACTTGTGTCTGGGGTTGTGGCTGCATGTTGGCTTGAACACACTGAGTTTCTAGTAAAAAGAGCTATCCTGCTTTTACTCCCTGCCTTCACAAATAATATTTTTGCAAGGTTAGTCTTCAGTCTGCAAATTCACCGGGCTCCTTGTACAATTGCACAAACATTACCAGAGGTACAGAGGAGGAGCAGGGAAGGACACAGACAGGCTGTGTCCTGACAGAAGGGTGGGACTGGCCCCTTGGCCAGCAGAAACATTGTGCAAGCCAGCTACAAAACTGTCTTCAGGTTCTCTCTCCTTAAAGAGAGAGGGAAGAAGGGTAAAACTTGTTTTTCTCCCCCCTTACCCACAAGGAAACTTCAACCTTATTGTTCAAGTTATTATTCCCAGCTCTTCAAACAGCCAAGATCAAACTCTCCTTAAGTTACATCCATGTCTTGTGACTCTAATATGCACATGGATTTTTGTCCCATTAACTTACCAGATGATCAGTGAAAGAAACTGGTGTCAAAGGCATTTGCATCTTTAATTGTATTGCACAACTCTTTTCTCTTACTGTTAGTAGATAGGAGCTTAAACAAGTATATTTAGATCTGCTAAGACTCCTTTACACAGTCAAGTCAGGGAGGAACTTTATTCACTCTGAGATGCTTTATCATACCTTAGATGTTTTTTTAAGATGTTACAATCCATAGTAGTCCTTCTTTCTGTCAGAATCACTATATTTAAGTAGCATTAACAGCCTCAACCCTCTCGAACAGAATGTGAATTATGTTAGCAGCACACTTCTTTTCAAAGGGCTGAATCTCTGTGGACCCTTTTTGGAAATGTATTTTTCTGGCTCTCTCCATTTGCTCCCACAGCAGACTCACGGGTTACTCCTTCAAAATCACTGTGTGATGTACAACACAAAACCTTAATAATATTTTATTGTATCATGCAGGGCCCACGCAAGCTGTGTGTTAAGGAGATGAACAGTGGCATGGAAAAAAAGCAGGCCTGGCTCACAAAGAACAAAAGAAAAGCCTTTTATGCAGCAGTGGCAGCTGACAGCTTCAGAGATGGAGTCAAAAGTCTTCTTCAAGTAAGCTTTTTGTTTACAGAACACACAGAGGAGTGTTACATCAAAGCATCCCTTTATGTGAAGCATTACTGTTTACTTGTTAAGAAGCCCTGTGTATGTATGGATGGATAATGCTATAGACAGGAGGGGCATTCTAGGGGCAGAATGCAGACAGGGCATAATAGAAATGTATATTATATTACAGATCATTTTGTAAAGATCTCGTTCTGGGCTATGGCATTATGAGACAAGGCAGACTGATTCTCTCCTAAATGATCAAGACACTTACGGAAAAGAGAGAGGCATCTGCAGGGCAACATATGAATGTCTTTGCAGCTGACACTTGATACACTTCAAATCAATTCTATTGTTTGGTATTACGCTGCATATTAAATATATGAGAACGTTTTTGCATTAAAACTGAAAATGTGTAATATACATTTTCTGCAAACAGCAAGAAGGCCATTTAAATGAAAGTCTGCAATATTTTTCCATTACTCTAAGAATACAGCAGATCATTTCCAAGAGTCCATTTAAAATGGCCTTAATGAAGGTACAGCGACACTGTTTCCATATTTCCCATCTCCCCCCGCCCCTTCACATATATGAATATTTAAACATACAGGTACTGAGGCAAAATGTAGAGAAAAATTCACATCCTTTGCACAAAATACACCGCTGAAAAGACATCAGTGCAAACTGAGACAGTAGGGAACCAACTAAAATACTCTGGGTAACAGTCACCCACTGGCAGCCTACCAGGGCTCTTTGTACACTTGCTGAATGGACAGTACAATTGAGCAAGATGAAATGCTATTAATGAAGGTCCCTTTGTTCAAAGACACTTCATCTTGGGGTTATACACTGTCTCAGTGGGAGATCCCTCTGATGTTTTTGAGAACTGTTACAGTCTGATGATCTCTTCCTTTCCATTACTACTATTGCCAAAGTCAACTACTGGACCACTAATAATTCCCTTCCAGCAGACAGAAGGAAAACCATATCATCACTATCGTAACTTAAAGTCATGTGCAACAATTATTCATTTCAATGTAAACACTGCAGATATATCAGAGCTACTCAAAATACCCACCAAGGCTCCAACAGTTTTTACCTCTTTTCTGCTTGCTAGTAGTAAAAATTGGCAAGTGTAACAATTTGACAAGCTGCTATTTTGTCTGTCTCCTCCTGCAGGTTCCCAATACATTGAGTATTTAGATTTCTATAAAAATTAAGTCAGCTGGATATAGATCTGACTACCCTTATTTGTCCGGGTTTAGGCATCCATACCCAGTTTTGGAGGCAATTTAATATCTTCACACACCATTTCTTCTTCCTGTTTATAAACCATAATTTAACAGTAAACAGTAATGCTTCACATAAAAGGATACTTTGACGTATCTGTAAAGCATGCTCACCTGATTTTGGATAATCTCTTGAAAAGAATGCAGCAAATGGAACAGCAACAGTTTCTAAATTCAAGGAAAAAAAATATTCTTAGGAGGCTATGCCTTCTCTGTGTCTCTGAGACTTCAGACTCAGTTCATCTATGGAGTATTCCAAAGCTGATAAAAGCTTTATGCTATTATGTTAGAATGAGCATACAAACAGTTCTTGAACTCTCTCTTGACTCCAAGTTATTGAACCATTTTAATGAGAGCATGTCAGAAGAAATGCAAATGAATGCTAATTTAGCAAAACTACATTTATGTCATCTAAAATCATTTATAGTCGGAATGACTTAAAGCTAATCTTTCAGATTTCTGCTTGGCTATGAGCATGAAGGGTATTTATGAAATGCAATCTAGTTATAAGTGTCTCCAGAACATTACTTCAGTTATCTTTTGCCATTACTTTTCATTTACAGTTAAAAGCGTGTGTGTGTGTGTGTGTGTGTGTGTGTGTGTGTGTGTGTACCTTTCTAAGCAGTGTTTTAACATTGTTAGGCCTCGGGCTTGGGTAGAATGAAACCAAATACCTTGGTGATTGGATTTAAGAAGGACTGGAGAAGTGCACCTGCCACACAAATTGAAAACTATGTGGGCGTTATACAGTAAGTCAGCTCAGCACCTCCCTTTTCACTCCTCTTAGACTGGATTAACATAGCATTTCCATACAGAATTTAATGTGTAGAAACAATGTAAATACCTACAAACCTGGGCTCACACATCCTACCTCTGTAACAGAAGTTACTGCCCATTAAAAAAGGCTCCTTGGCTTCCCACACCCAGTAGGATTTGCTTGTCAAACATCTGCACTGTCGGAGCTGATGTGGCTTGACAGCGCTAAAGGAGCTGCTCTGTTGTCAACAGGGCTTTTGCAGAGCTGTATTTTCCCATTTTTAATGGGCAGGAGCTCAGAGAAAAACAACCATCATGTACATACTTAGGGAATAAGAGAACATCATGGAATTCTTCTTTTAAGCCTAGGAGACAGAGGAAGAGCCTTGCTTCAAATCTCATGTGTGCCTAAGGCTCAGCAGCTCTGTGGGTTGGGATTTCACTGGGAAACAGTCATTTAGAAACAGGCTTCTCATAGATTTTTGCTCAAAACTCACCATAAGCAAGTTACAGAGCAACAAACCCCACCTCAGCTCTGTTATTTCCTCAGCGTAGAGAGAAAAAAAACACCCAATGGCAACCTAGTTCCTAAAAAACTGTTGTCTGAAAGATCCATTCCATGAATAGCCTATCTGTTCCCATTTCCAATCATACCCTTCTTTTAAATAAGGGAAGAAAATTTATAGCACTTAACTTAATCTTGGGCAATTCCTTCTGCAATTTTACCTAGCCTGTCCTCCCTGTGAACAGTAACACTTCCACTATCTTCTCAAAGTAGCTTTCCTCACTGATGTGCACAATGCAAAAGCGTATTTATTCTTCTTTTTCTTTCTTTCCAGTGATGCCTTTGATTTTGAGCTCGGGGTGATTATCGTCAGAATTAGCCAAGGATTTGATATCTCTCAGGTCCTTCAGGTTCAAGGTAAGACTGAATATCTGTGCTGGTTACATGCACAGCACAAGAAGTACCCTTAAGAGTCATCATCTGGTTTCTAGGATCGTTCCTACACTCATGACTTCTACAGTTCCTCCTTGCTTCTGCAATTTAAATCCTGCCCAAAATCCTTGCTGATCACTGAGAGTGACAGAAGGAGTTCAAACCTCACACATTAAGGGGCTCTGCACTCCAGAGAACTCAACTCCCAAAGCAATTCCAGCACAGGCACAGACTAAAGCAGTAAAAAAATCATGCTGTGCCACAGCAACTTGTCACTCTGCTGCACGTTTCCTTCCCGGTCTTGACACATCTTCTTCCTTCTGCTTACCTGAGATCTCTGAGACTGTCAAGAATCAGGAAGCTGCACTTTTGGTACCACCTCTGTGGAACTCTGGGGCCCAGAAAGTTCCCACTCATGCAACAATTTGGAACCCACAGGAAACATCAATTCTTCTTCACCTTTCTGTTCATTTTTCCTTAGGTTAGCAGTGCATGTCTCAGGGGAAATGGAAAACCATACCATAACCTCACCTTGAGTCCTGTGTGCAGTTTTGGACACCCCAATATAGAGAAAGACATTAAGCTATTAGAAAGCATCCAAAGGAGGGCCACGAGGATGGTGAGGGGTCTGGAGGGAAAGCTTTATGAGGAGTGGCTGGGGTCACTTAGTTCATTCAGCCTGGAAAAGAGACCTCATTGTGGTCTTCAACATCCTCATGAGGGGAGAACTGGAGGGGCAGACACTGATCTCTTCCCTCTCGTGACCAATGACAGGACCCAAGGGAATGGCCTGAAGCTGAGCCAGGGGAGATTTAGGCTGGATATCAGGAAAAGGTTTTTCACCCAGAAGGTGGTTGGGCACTGGAACTGGCTTCGCAGGCAAGTGGTCCCAGCACCAGGCCTGTCTGAGTTCAAGAAGTGTTTGGACAACACCCTCAGGCATGGTGTGACTCTTAGGGTGTCCTGCACAGGGCCAGGAGTTGGACTCAATGATCCTCATGTTCCCTTCCAACTTAGCATATTCTATGATTCTGTGAACCATTGGGGTATCCATGCCTTCTGGGTGGAAAAGGTAAAGGGAGACAGAGCAAGCAGACAGCTGCACCTAAATGAAGGGCTTCCAAAAGCCACATACACAATGGCAGCTTTCCTTTTGGTTTTTCCCCTTTAGCACACAGAGGTCTTATTTGTTCCTCGGGTATTCCGGGGAAGGGAACAACGCCATAGAAAAAAACCCGCAGAACAACTCTCAAGGTGTTCAGTAGGATAGTTTCCCCCACATCTCGCCAGTCTACCCTCTCGCTCAGACAGGTCCGGGCTAAGCCTGGACGTCCCTCCCGGCCCCGGTCCCGGTCCCGGCGGAGCGCGGCCCTCTGCTGCCGCCCGCCGCCAGCGCCGCGCACACCGCCCCGGGCTGAGCACGGCACAAAGAGACACCCCAGCGAACATCGCCGAGCCCAAGACTAGGCAACGCTCAAAAGCAAATCACCTCCCAGAATTAAAAGGCGCCAGAGATTCCTTTAAAAAGCAAGGTGGATGAGCACTCGCTCAGCAGAATGGCAGCTCGATGTGCACGGAGAGCCAGGGGGACTTGGGAAAAAAAAATCTGAACTAATCAAGATTTCTTTGCCCCCCAATGACACCTGAGAGAGATCTGCCTGTCTCTTTGCTTGATGCAAGTCAGAAACTGACTGCTCAAAATGCACAGTCATTGGAACACCTGTGAAAATACAGCAAGTACCAGCTCTGCATTCTTACAAAATAACAAATGTTCTTCAAGCATTCAGACACAAGGAGTCAGGAAGACTGCAGGCATGGGCACCCTAACTTAGGGCTTCCACAGCTGAATTCAGCTTCTTCCTCCCTATTAGTTTGCAAAAAAGCATTTTAGAAGAGTTTTTCCTCCCAGCAGCTTTACATTGTCTACAAAGAACCATAACAGCAATTACATCACCACCATTAGTTCAATAAGTGATTTAATTTAAAAAAGAAAGTGATGTGTTACCAGTTCACTTACTTTTTCCAATATACAGAAGAATTAGAGAAGCTGGAGCAGGAGAGATTGGCACTGGAAGCCACCATTAAAGAAAACGATTTTGAAGAAGGAAAAAGGGGCATCTGTGGATTCTTCAAAAAAGCCAGCACACTCAATATCTCAACGCATGAAACAAAAAAGGGTAAGTTCCAAAATGACAACTCCTTCCTGACCCTTCAATACATCCTGCTTTCACCAATATACACACGGGACTTTACTCCAAGCCAAAAGCTCCCAAGCCACACAGAAGCCCCTGGAAAAGGACCTCCCCTGTGCAAACCTGTCATGGTGGCTGTAACCCTGTAATGCAGCACAGAGTGACATCCTCTGCTTGTAGGACACACTACACCTCATAAAACACAACCAATTTCCTCCTCTCATTTGCTAGATAAACTTCTCAGCTCAGCTGATGTTCAGTCTATTTGTCAAAAATAGAATATGGCTGTTTGGTGAATACAGAACAAGCTGGTTTGGGGATTTTTTGGGTTGTTTGGGTTTTTTTTAGTTGGGTGTTTTCAGTTTTTAAACAGAGGCCTTTTTTCCTCCTCTTTAAAGAAAATAGGAACATATGCCCAATATTCGAGGAACAAGCCATGTTACTTTACTCAATACACACACACATATACATAAACTAAGTATAGAGCTGAAAAACAAGTAAAAATAGCACAACTGCTCTATATTCTAGGCATAATTCCATAAAAATGCACAAGTGAAGGTGAAAAAAGTACTGAAAGTACATACACAGCATGCTGTCAAATAACTAATTAACACATAACTTAAATGTGTAGGTGATGAAATCAAAATTACGTTTCAGCTATAGTAAAATGATAGAGAAATACAGCTAGATTAAGGTCTCATTTCACAACTGCTAGGCTGTAATGGTAATGACCCACCTGAAGCCATGCTTGTACACAGACATGTATTTTCAGAATTTTCACCTGCAGAGACTATTACATCTGGCTGTGCAGGCAACTCCCAGAGGTATCAGGAAGATCTACAGACTGAAAACATAAAATATCATTATTTTTTAGTTGGCAGGCTTCAGTTCATTTTGCAGGCTTCAGTAAAATATATTTTTATGACAATTCCAACAAGAGCATGCACCTCTGTTTCAACTACCCTTTTTGATTTAGTTGAGAAAGGCATAAAGGAAATACATATTGCACACCCTGACTCTCTATATGAGATTGATTATGATAATAAATATCCCTGCCTCTCTGTTTTGCTTTTATATTCATACTCCCCTGAGTTGTTGCATCTTCCAGCAGAGAGGCTAGAACTCTTTTAGAACTATCCTGTACACACTCCAGAAACACAGGAAAACCAAACAAAGCTTTTTCAGAACCTAGCAGATCAGAGTAAAACCTCTAAAGAAGCCTGTCTGCTCCATTTAAAATACTGCTCTGACACCGTCTCTTTGAAATCACTGAAAGAGGAGCAGTAATAAAGCCACAGGCTTCAAAAGATGGAATGAGAGAAGACATCGTTAGTGCGTAGTCAAGACTGTAACTTTCGAAGCCAACCAAGAAAGCAGCAAGGACCAGAATTTATTTTCAATTAACAAGGACCAGCCCAGCCCAGGGAAGCAGCCATACAGGTTTGTGTGTCCTGCCTTCCAGCCTCAGCTTCACCTGTGCTCCCACTGCACCCTCGTTTCATCCACCGTCACTGTGCCTTCCAGGGAGATCTGTGTTTTACGAGACAGCTGAGCTTGTAAATGATGCAAAATGACACATTTACTTCTAAAATCTATCAGATATTTCCCACTTGCTTTTTAAGGCCCCAGTGAATTTTACTTTAAGTAAAGAGACAGAGAACAAATAATCAGATAACCCTTTTCAGGATGCTGTAAACTAGTGACGGTGTATCCCACAAGCTTTGGTTTCTGTGAGTACTGGCACATTAAGATTCCACAGCATCCACTCTGTAACTTTTTTCCAGACTTAAAGTATAGAAATTATGTCAGAAACAGTTCATTTTCCTGAAGCTTTCTCTCCGTTTGGCTCCCTAAAGCTACTCATACCCTCGCTTGTCAGACATCCTTCCACATTTTTTCTTTCTCATTGCAGAGAGCACTATTAACACCATGCAGTCAATGCACGTGGGTGAATTCAATCAGAAGCTGCTAGAAGCCAGCACTCAATTTAAAAAGAAGCAAGGAAAAGGTACAATTGACATTTGGTGGCTGTTCGATGATGGAGGTAAGGAATTTGAGTAAGAACCATAGGGAGAGAGATTTGTGTTACCAAACATAAAAACAGACTTGGGAATTTGCATTAAGCTGTTTTCTTTTAAGATCGCATATTCAATTATATGTCTGGATTAAATGTTTTAAAATTAACTTACGTCCAGTGCTGCTGAAGTGAAGGATGGAATTTTTACCACACAATGGACTAATCTGATCTTCCTGTAATTTTGTATGTTCCTCCAGGTTTAACAATCCTAATTCCTTACATTCTAACTATCAGGAAGAAGTGGAAAAATTGTAAATTAAGGATCTTCACTGGAGGAAAAGTCAATAGGATTGAAGAAGAAAAATTAGTGTAAATATAATTTTGTTTATCTCACTGTTCAGTGTTTGAATGATGCTGAATATAATGCATAGACAGCAGGAAGCTGGGAATTTGCCAGCACAACTGGTTTTTTGTACTGTGGGCAGCAAGAAAAAACACAGATGTACTTGACAGAAAGGTGCTGAGCTTATGGCATAGCCCTCAAGGCTCTGCAAATGGTGATTACCAAAGGAAACTCACATCCAGCACTTTTTCCCATTAATAGCTCAGTTCCCTTCCCTAGGAAGAGCAGTTTGCACTTCGTAATGAGAATATAATTACTTTTATGGGATTTACATGAGATTGTCCAGTTAACAGCAAGTGAAATTGCACATGAAACTCTCATATACAATACCATAGACAGATAGCTCATATAAATGTGATTAACTATGGAAAAAAGTAAAGAAGTTAAAGAGCAAGTTAATCAACTTTAAGACCAAGTTGATTTTACTCAGCTTTTTAAAAAAAGTCTAAATTTCATAATCATCATTTGCCTTCAAGCAAATGAAGGGTACTAATATTAAATTATTTTTATCATCACTGTATACAGGACCTTTCCTTACAAAGCACTTTACACACTAGAGGCACAACCATTTCACCACTGGTGGAAGCAGCTCAATTTGGGATGAAAATCAGCAACTGCTAAACAAAGAGCAGTTAAAAACATCAGTCAAGTTCAATTTCAGCCAATTCGGAAGTAAAATTTAACTGGACTTTTACTAGCATGTAGTTCCCCAAATATTAAAACCTCTCCACAGAAGCTGAGACTTCTCTCTTTTTCCTGTTCAAAACAAGGATTGCCCCAAGGGACATCAAGGTTTACAGAAGGAGTACGTTCTTCTTATATATATAAAGAATGAGTAAACTCTCAGGTCATAAACAAATATGTACTTCTATCATGGTTTGCTCCTAGGAACTCTCTGACCTTTTCAAATCCCAAAGCTTACATACCAAAAAAAAAAAAAAA
>VXAY01002056.1:1835248-1847289 GCA_013399855.1 Oxyruncus cristatus
AAAAAGAAGGGGAAGGAGGTGTGGGGAAGAACCACAAGATCCCAACTGTGCTTCAAACAAAGGCAAAACTGACCAAAGTAAACCTCTCTAACCTCAGCACAAACACACACAAAGCTATAAACTATTCCTTCTGCCAACCAGGGCAGAAAAGTAAAGTATTTTCTTCTATGAAAGTGTGTAAAAACAACATGTGAGTAGATCAATATAAATTCATAAATGAAAAAGACTCTCTAAGCATTGTACACTAACTTTCTGGAGCAGATTTTCACCAACACATACACTCCCAGTGCTGTACAGACTCCATGCACAGAATTCCGATAATAACAGAATAACAGAAGCCTTCTGTAAGTATTGGAGGATTCTGCCTACTGCATTTTGAATATTTTTCCTTTATAACTCAAGCCTTAGGATATACTTACAGTACCTTTTTTTTTTTCACAAAATGTAAACACCCTGCCCTCTGTCTGCTATTAATTTCTATTTTTTTATTTCCATTGATCATCAATTAAATAAATTATACTACAGCAATCACATTAATCCAGTAATTGGAAATTGACACACTAGAAGCATTTAAAGTAATCTGTCATATAGTTAAAGATAAGATATCACATCCAGTTGTCTGACTCATTTATGAGTGTTCTTTGATACAAGGCACTCAAAAGTACAGTGATAAAACACTCTCTCTTTTGTTTTCAGGATGGCTTCACTCCTAAGCAAATTCAGAATAAAATTTGCTGATATTAATATCATTTGTGATATCAATATAAAGCCCAACAAAGAGAGGTAAGAAACATTAACAAAATCCATTATTTAGCAGTCAGCCTTTATCTGGAGCTTGTTTCTTTTATGTTGAGCATTAAAAACAAAAAAACAAAACGCACCACAGAGAACAACACTGCCACTTTATTGAAATAATTTTCTAAGTACCAAGAGCAGGAAAAAGAAAAGAACCTTTTAACAATCACAATTCAAAGGGTCAAAACCATAGGCAGGCTTTTTCTTTATGTTGTAATTATAAGAATTTTAATAAAGACTAATTAGACACCATAATTATGAGCCACTAAATTTAACAGGCATTTTATGATAGCTTTTCATATCTATTTAGCTTGCAATAGACTTCAGTCATAGTTCTTCTGTAAACCTACCATCTATGTCAATTCAACCTTCTGGGTTTTATAATAATCAATAACATTTTTCTGGCCAAGCATAACCATATTTGCTCTTTCCCATGAGGACAACATTATAATACTCCCCTACCACTCAAATATAATGAAGGTTCAATTTTTTTAAAAATTAACTTATCTTAGGTAGAGGTTAGGAAGTTGGTAAAACAGTGCTCAAGGAGCTCCACCTCTAACTGCGTCAGCTAAAAAAAAAATAAAATCTTAAAGTCCTTTGTTTCTAAAACATATTTCCATAGAAATCACCTATTTATTCTGCTAATGTAGATGAAAGCCTACAGCAGGTTGCTCATGGAATAACCGAATCCTAAACTCTTCCATTCCACCCCTTAATCCACCCAAAGCCCTTTCTCTGAATTCAAGTGCAATCGCAAGTTAGTTTCTCAGTCCTTCTGTGTCCTATTTTTACACAAATACGTGACTTTGCAAAAACAGTATTAAATTCACCAGTGTTTCTATGGTTCATTGGAGATTCTGATTTAAGAAATGCAACTAAAGAATATAAAGATTTTATTACCAGATACCTAAAGTCACCTTTTAGTGCCCTCTTGATCTCTCAAGTAATATTTTTTAATTATATAAAGAACCGTGCAGAATACTTCTACGTTTTTTCCTCCAGTACAATGCAGTGATTTTACATCAATAAAAGCTATCAAAGGGAATTCATACCTGGCATTAACAAAAAAATACACATGTGCTGCATCAGCCCTGCCTGAACAGAACAAGTGAATATTTTGCCAGACACTTGCTAGACCACTGTATCTCTCTTCCAGCTGGCAGCCCACTAATTTCATTAATAATAAGAGCTTTATCACTATTTTACATACTGAAACAGAGAGTAAGGATGTTGACAAACTCTGACAACTTAGCAACAGCCACACTAAATGCTGCATGTCACAGCCTTTAACCCACCTCATGACCCCTTGGCCATAAAGTCCAGCCTGTGCCCAGTCTCGCGTTTCACTCCCCGGTGAGGTCTGTCAGCACAAAGCGCTCAGAGAAATACACTCACACTGGCACAAGAGAAACTCCCTCAGGTCTCTGTGGGATGATAAAAAACTTTCACCAATGCTGCAAGCAAGGAAATTTCTCCAGATGATGACAGTCAGAAGCTTCGAGGAAAAAAAAATGAAATTCACAGAGAAAGTCTGTGGGGAAGTGGAGAGGTTGGGAAATGAACACAAATCTGAGCCCCCGTGTAGGAAAAAATCTGCAGCATTTCTTTCAGCCACTCGACACACAGCTAGAACAATAATAAAACCTTATATGTATTATGAGACCCATATTCATTGTTAATATTAATAACTAATAATTAGTAATTAGTAACCAGTTTGGAGTTACTGTAGAACTCATTTTTTTAGAGCCAGGAAAAGGCAGAAAATTCTCTGCCAAATGCAGTGTTTAATTATCCTCAAATAACCTTTTAATTGTCCTCAAAAAACCCAAACATACTGAAGTGGCACAGATATAACTTGGGGCACAATGTACAAAGAACAGTTAAAGATTTTGCATGTTTTTCAGCTGCAATTATTATCAGCGAGGCCTGTCATACACAGTGACTGTGAAATAAGTTAGTGAGTTCATACCCTGCAGCAAGGCCTCCTTTGTAATTCCTGTTTCAGCTGGAAATTCTTTGAAGAGATGATTGAACCATATCGTCTCCATGAAAGCTGCAAAGATATAACAACTGCTGAGAAATTAAAGCGAGAGACTCCATGGAAAATTACAGATGCAGAGCTGGAAGCATTCAAGGAGAAGGTAAAGCCTTGCCTGCCTCTTTACATATGTACCTTTTCTTACACTCCAGATGTTCGAAGCGATTAGTAAGAAAATGTGAAATACCAGATATGGAATGAGAAACACGACATGTACAAACCTGTATTTGATATTTACAAATTGGATTTATATTGTAAACACTGCAGAGGTGTGTTATGATTGCATTATTCAGCACTGTAAGACCTTGGCAGGTTTACACAGTATTTTCCAGGCTGATGAGAAGCTGTGCCCACATCAGAGCCAGCCAGATGAAAACCCACCTCTGAAAGAGAAGCCACACAGTGCTGCACTGAGCCTGAGCTAATTGGATCTGCTGAGAGCTTTATTAAATGGCTCCACTGTTTTAGAGCTTGAACCTCTTAAAGACTGCAGTTCCAAACATTCACCACTTTGGGAAATTCAGGACTGAATCCAGACACCACAACTAACTCTAGAAATTTCTCCAAAGGCAAGATTTAACATGGATTCTTTCCTCAATGGCAGCGTGCAGATTAAACCTGCCTGCAGCGCAGGAGCTCTCCTGCAGTTCAGAGGCATTTAAGGCTGATGTTGGCTGATCCACTTGGTCAATTAGAGTCCAGGCTGCTCTTTAATTTTACTGGAAAATACCTTTTTAGCAATGAACTGCCAGGCTTCATCAGGCCAGTACCAAAAGCATACTGCAAACTCTTTCACTCTTAAGAGTGTAACTCACACAGAATTAATCTAGCCATTTTATTTATGGTTCCTATTGGATTAACCTGAGTGCACTGCGAGTTTAGTTATCTCCACTTTATGATGCTGGTAACTTCCTCAGCAGAGCAAGGATTGTGACTCTGAGCTCAGAGCTGCTAGAAGTCACAGCCTGACATATTAACATAATCAGAAATCAATGGAGATTTAAGGTAACACACTACACTACCAACTGCAGCAGCTGGGAAGCAGCCTGACTGCTCACTGTGTTACCCTTTTCATGGAGCTGGTAACCAGCATAAGGTTATGGGAGTCAGCTGTGGGCAGAAAACCTTAGAATTACTCTCAGCTTCAACCATCAAAAATGGAGATTCAAAGTCCTTAAAACACCTCAGTATAAAAGACAATGGGAATATAATCACAAATATTCTGCACACAAGTGTGAAGAACGAATGAGGATACAAGAGAAAGAAAATAAATGATTAAGCTCGGTCTAACCAAAGAACCAGAAAAATACCCCCTAGGTTGAAGAGTCAGCAACATGAAAATGCCAAGTTGCTCCATAAAACTAGAACAGCAACAAAAATTTTAGCTTACATACATGGAAAGACCTGTCCCTTATCTTCAAAAGTAAGGCAGTTCTGGAAATTTCACAGAGGACATTAGAACACATTTAAAATTCAATAGAGAGAAACCAGGCAGCACAGATAAAGGGTGATATCCTAGGATGACTCTCATGAGGTAACAACTGGCTAAATTACAAAGATTCTTACCTATATAACACGTAAAGGAACAGTAAAAGTTTCTGTAGAGGAAGAAATGTTAAGGTGTGAACAGAGGAAAAACCAGCTTTTTACTTTCTCCAGGAAAAAATGATTTACAAGACCAGTTAAGATACATCTATCTTACACGAACCTGTCCTGGTCTCTCGTTCCCTCTGATTTGTGTTAAGTTATAAAAACCTTTGAGGGCCTGAGCCTGGCCTGATAAAGGCTCAATCTCAAAGTAACAATCATTTATGCACTGTGTCAGCACAAAAATAACCCCTATCCCCAGGAAACCTTACACAAGGGTGAACAACTCTGGCCCCAACATAACTGTAGTAATCAAGAAGCATGGCTTGGCCTCATGTTTTGCCATCTCTATGACTCTGGACCACAGAGCAGACCACAGGTCCAATGTTGCCAAAGCAACAGCAGAAAATCTTACTGTGAGGGGCAGTGTAGAAGTCCATGAGGCACCAGACCTGAGGATCACTGACTTAACTGACCTTTTTCTTTTCCCCTGTTTTAATCAGAGTTACCGCCAGGTCCGTCTGAATGAACTCTTACAAGAGCATTCCAGAGCAGCCAACATCATTGTCCTGTGAGTGCCAAGATTTTGGTTCTAACTTTGAGAATAGCGTGTAAAGGGATTCTGGACTGGAGCTACAGAAACCCTTGGGTTATTTTACTGAGCACAAAACCAATCTTTTGAGCACCTTCTGAAGGACTTGCATCTGGACTGATAATTCTCTGGGACTACACTGAATACCAATCTTTCCTGGTAGCTTAAAAGAAATCTCTACTCATGAAAAACCTGTCAAAAATGTCATCTTCACATCCAATCTGCATGCTGAGTGTTACATCTGCTTGCTTGCCTGCAGAAAACACACATTTCCCTTTCTTTTCTCCCAACTATTACAAACTCGAAGTTAGAAAAAGGATTCTTTTGGTTTGCATGTAAGAAATAGAGTTGTTAGCCAAGATCTACTTGAAACTTGAGTTAGGATGATGCAATTATATGAAGGAAAAGAGGCCACCAATAAAATTACCAAAAAAGCAAGCTGTTTTCAGAATGGATTTTTAGCTAGAATCACATTTTTTATACACAGCTTCAATAAATTAGCTTGCATTTGTGACATGCAGATAAACCTCTCCAGCTCTATTAATTCAGTCTCCAAAAAGGGGGTGATCACATAATGTCACCATAAATTGACCCACACTTTAAAACTCCCATCTCACAGTAATTACAGATCAGAAAACAGGCTGATGGACTGCAAAACTGTTCATGCACTGTATTTTTTATCCTTTAAAAAAAAAATCATTATGTGTGGGCTTTATGATCCCAAAAATATTCTTTACCAATTTAATGTTACAATCACAAGCAGTTCATGTCCAGCAAAACCAGGTGAGCAAGAGTTTTGGAAATTAAGGCCTAATGGTAGTTTTGTGCTTGATGATATTAAAACAATCACGTGCTCTTATTATATCAGAGTTGTATATGAACAGTTAAGTTTTCTACTTAATATTGAGTGAGAAGCATGTTACCTGAGCTATCCCTGTCTTCACAATGATAATTTTATTTTTCCCTCTGCCTAAACAGGAGCCTCCCTGTGGCAAGAAAAGGAGCAGTGTCTGATTACCTGTATTTGGCTTGGCTAGAAATTCTCTCCAAGAACCTTCCTCCAGTCCTAATGGTCAGAGGCAACCACAAAAATGTACTGACTTTCTATTCTTAGGGAAAACATCAGTGCCTAGAATATGCCTTTCTTGATTTCAACATCCACATCTTTAATGGCAGTGATTTATTAAAGACACATTTACCTAATACAAATCTAAAAGTTAAATAATTGTCAGAAATTTTTTCAAAAGTCCAAAGCAACACAGCAAAGAATTAGACCAAAAAAATGTAAATGGTCCCTGTTGGTGTTACACTCCAGTACAGGCAAAAGAAGGAAAATCTACCTACATATTATATGAGTCTGCAAATATTTGAATACACAAGAAATTTTTCTGATTTTATAGGGTATTGAAAATTATTTGATACCAATCCTAGAAAGCCAAAATTAACTGCTACAATACAAAATGTATTAAATCTATAAATAAATACTTCTTTCAAATTGCACTACCATAGTTGCTAATAGACACAAAATAGGATTAAAATGAAATGCACCAACTTGTGAGAGAGAATAAAACCTGTATGGCATCCATCAGGTCAAAGCCATAAAATAACAGAAGGCAAGTAGAATACTTGCAATGCTGTTTGATTGTAATACTGACAAATTAAGACCTATTGCTACAGCAGATGCTTTTACTTAAACAGTTTATATTAACTGTAACACTTCTAACTGACTGACAAACAAAAACCTCACCTTTATAAAAACATGGACTCTACATGACAAGACTTGATATTGAATTTTCAAGGAATACAATGTATGATTGCAATAATCAAATGTGGTAAGTAAATTTCACAAAGAAATTAGTAAAATAATAAATATTCTAACAATTTTTGCTAGGAATGTTAGGGTTAATACAATCTGACATTATACTTTGGGATAATCTGTACAGTGATTTATGTGATTAGAAAATAACAAAAACTCATTAAGTGAGTTGAATGCCTTATTTTTTGATTTATATAAAAGATTCGTCTTATTTTTTTGACTTTCTAAATAATATTCATTATACACTAACTTAAAATAAAGGAAATCCATTAAGTTGTGTAATTTTTCTATTTTCTATTCTGCAACATTCTGGTACTTTATAATTTTGGCTGTCAAGAAAAGCAGCTTCTCTTTTTAATGGGGAAAGCTATATCCTATGTGTAAGCAATTTAAATTAAAGACCATCAAGGAACATGGCTAATTTATTTTCTGTAGTTCTGCAACTCCCTGACAGAGATCAACTGACATCTAAACCTCCTGAAAGCCAGGGAACATTGAATTTCACAAAATGTATATTTTAAAGCAGCCTCAGCTTCCATCTTGTTTGAATTATTAGAATTTAACTTGGGGAGGTTCTAGCACTGCATCTCCAAAAATGACAAATATTTGATATTCATATTTTTCTGAGTTCAACAGCAGCAATTCACCAGAACATGGTAATGTAGCCCAGTAACCCATGCTTTATTTTCTCCATCTATTAAAGGCAGGATATGAAATACTGATATTTTCTCATAATGTTCTTCCTTCGCTCCTTCTTACACATTTACAACCAGGTTGAAGTTTAAGTGCGTTACACAGATCTATGAGTTTCCTCCATATACCAGACCTCCTGCACAGCTCTGAGTAAACCAAAGCTCTCGTTCTGCACCTGCAAAACAAGGAGATCATTCTCGTCCCTCACAGTGGTGTTGGTAGTGATACTGGAGCTTTTACATGCTCTCAGGTCCTTCCAGCTTTGTAGAATTGTGATGGCCACCATCCTTCCCAGCTCACTTCGGACACCACACAGGCATAATCTGCATGTGGCACCCAGGCAATGCAAAGAAAAGAACCTCCCTTTAGTGAGGCTCTACTTAGGCCTTCTGTAAGTGTGTTTCTTACCACAATCGATGAAAGGACCTGAAGGAATTACACACTTCAATTAAGCCATTTAATTATGTACATGAGAAGGGATTGTTTCCTAAGTATTCCCAAGTACTGTCACTCTCAATCTAAAGGGAACATTGACCCAAACTGTTTTGGGGGACCTAAGCAGATCCAAAAAGAGAATGAGCACAAAACAGCAAAGGCATTTTCAACACTATTCACACTTCTCTCACACAAAAACGCTCCTGTGGGCTTTTTTTTTCCACAATAAATCCCAGGAGGTACTTTTCTAAGTGAACAGTCATCAAAAATTAAGTACTAACATAAACATTTCTGTAAAACTCCTTACTTAGACTACAGTGATTAATTAGAAGATGTATCCACAGGACAGTGTTATGGGATTTATAATGAGCAACACAAACTGTGAATGCAACAATTCTTAACTACCCGAAAGTATTATTTCCACAAATTCACAAGTAATTTAAACACAGCAGCATTTCTTGTTCCTCACTATGATTCCTGAAGTGTGTGCATGACCAATTTGGAGAGCACACTAATTATGGACTATCTTAAATTGCAAGTTTGATTGCAAAATTTTGTTAGTCCACCTACCTCATTTCTCACTCTGTAACCAACACTTCTATATAAATTACGCATAAAACAACTGCTGAATTTTAATCATCATGTTAGTAACTAAATTCTAATTACACATTTGACATCTCTAGAAAAAATACAGCTCTAATGCTGTCTAGTACATTTTGAGCTTATATCACTACCAACTTAGTAGGTTTATAAAATTTAGCATTTATTTGATCAGCCACGACAAAAGCAAGCATAGATAAGGTGACCAGGGACATTAAAGTGTGAAAATACTGTTGCTATGAAGCAAGAACAAAGAGTATTTTGAATTTTCTTGAAAAGCCCAAGTATCCTGCACAGCTAAGCTTGTGCCTAAGGGCTTGTTAAAATGATCCACTATCGCTCCTCTCATCAGTGAATCTTACCTTTCCCTCCTAATGCTAGTGGAGCTCTGACAGGTATCACAGAAGGCATTTCATCACAGTTCAGAGACTATGCTTTCCTTAAATCTTTTTACAACCATTGGTAAGCTGTCCAGCTTGATGGCATAACCCCTAGAGCATAGTCCAGATTATGCTGCCCAGAACATCATTCTTCCAACGTGCCTTTCACTAGATTTTTCAGTCCCCAACAGAGATTACTTTTGTTGGGGATGTTTATTTAACTTTAAATCAGCTACCCAACAGTGCAAGCAGAAAAGTTTTCTAACCAAAAAGGCACTGCACTGTGAAGATAAACTGCAGCTATGCAAGACACACTGCAAAGAACAGGCTGCTATCACACTTCATACACAAAGGAGTTCCCACTTAATCATCACAACCCCAAGGTACAAAGCTCCAGCCACATCCACAGTCATTTTCACCAGTCTTAAACCTCTGCAAGTTTCATTACACCTTTGAAACGTCCTACCAAAAGCCTTCCTGGATAGGGAAAATATAAGAGGCTTGCCCTTAATTCTCAGAAAACCTAGACATTCATCATCTTTTCCCTATTCTTCTATGATTCCATGTGGTATTTCAAGATCCTTACAGCAAAAGCAGTTTCAGCAACTGATTAGCAGTTTACAAGCAAGAGATACGTCAACAGGTAACATGAATCAGCACTGAAGTTGTAGACAGGGAGCAAACAGCTGCAGAGTTTTAGCTATAAGTGACTGATTTAACTCCCCTCACCTGTTTGTCACCTCCCCTCAGGCAGAGGTCCCTGACTGATCAGCAAAACTGGGAACACAATTTGAGTGACCCTCAGCCTTTTCAGCTTGAAGTTCAGGGGTTTCCCTCTCCCTTCTGCCTCTGTTTGTTTGCCTGCCATTGGACTTCAGTGCACGAGTGAGTGTGAAGTGAGTGTGTATCACTCCAAGATGGTGCTCTCTCTCTCCCTTGCTACCTCTTTGCAACTTTTGGCAGAAGGTCAGTGAACCCTTGAAGTGCTGCAGCTCTTTGCTAAATGAGTTACACATGAGGAAAGTCAAGGTTTTGTCACAATGTGCCTCAGTAGACATCAGGCCACTGTTTTAGACATGTGTTGATGCTGGTACCCGGCTGACACGGCCCCCTGGCAGCTGTGTGACCGATCAAGACTGTGTGGCCAGCTCTGCTGAGGGAACATCTCACACTGGCCTCGACTGGGCAAGGCAAAATGGAAACAACAAACAGATACACGGAGTTGTAGTTCACATCCTCCACAAATAACAAGAGCAACAGCCCACAGTCACTCTGCTGCTGGAATTTCATCAGAGGAAATTCAGTTTCAAACCAAACACTGAGGTTGTCTGGAATGGAGTAAAAAGCAATGGCAAAATTCCACAGCCCCCACACTGTAGAGCAAAACATGCAATCAAAAATAGAGCTTCATTATAAACACACTCATCATAACAGCCTTTAAAATTACAAACCTTAATCACTGTGAGAGAGACAGCTGTTCTAAGTGAGACTGGGCTGGGAAATATCTTGCTTAAAGCCATAGTTATCTCCTAATAAAAATGCTCATTTTAACACCAAAACTTCATTGGAGAGAATTTTTTTTTATTATTAACTATGGAAGAAGCTCTGTGTTTCTTTCTGTGGACAACAAAGCAGCCTCCACTCTTGTTCTCAATCAAGGTAAAAAGGCAAATAATTCCAGTTTATTTCAGTATTGTCTTCCAAAGTCAGGAAGAAATGCCCAATGCAGAGCAGGACTAATCGGCAACCAAGAACGGAGGAAGGTTGGCCAACTGACTATCTACAGAGCAAGCAACACACTCCCAGGACCAAGGCAAACTTGCCCGGACTCCAAGCATTGTTTTTTGGGTTGGGTTTTTTTCTTGTAAAGATCTGAGGGGAAAAAGTGCCACTCAGCTGAGACCTTTCTCTGTAATATTATTTTTGGATGAGTCCTCCTATCTATTATTCATGGACTTCCAGACTACCTTAAGCACAATTTAGAACCAGCCTGCCTCACCGACCCTCGCCATTGATAAAATCAGTGCTTTTCTACACTATAATGCAGGATGCAGTTGTAACCTCTATAAAGTTCTTCTTGTATAAAAAAAAAAAAATTATCATTAGATATTCGTTTGATACAACTCAATTCTTATAAACTTCAATTTGTGGATGGCTTACACCAGAAGCCATATTTTAAGCAGTGTTTTCACACAGATCTGTGAAACATATGCATTCTCATTCAAACACCTCATACTATTTAGACTAAAAATATTGAAGAGAAATAAACAGAAGCCCAAACTGGGACATGCTTAAAAACACTTTTTGTAACTGAACTGCATAGCAAAGGTTTCACTGCCATCTGGCTGCACTTAGAGAATATAACATAGCAAGGAGACAATTACATACACTTAGATCTCAAAATTTTTTTTAAAAAAAATCACAAAAGTAGACAAAATTTAGACTAGTAAAGAGAACTCCAACACCCTGCAGCTATTTTGCAGAGAGGCAAATACCTCCATCAGACTTGTCAGGGACAGCTTTTAAACTATGAATCCAACAGATAAGAATCTCGTCAGCCCACAGAGTCATGGGGGAACTTTGGGAATTCCCTAGTCCTATATAACATATATATCCTACAGAGAGAGAGAGAGAAATGTAGGAAAAATAGGAGTAAAGTACATCACAGATGGGATGGCAAAAGAGGGCAGTGAGTATGAAAATCAAAGACGGTGAAATCATGAGTCTTCTGCAATGACAGAAGAACAGGAACAGAACAACAAGACGAGCCGAGCATTGACAGGTTTTCCTATCTACAGCATCGACAAGAGTTGTTTCCCTTTCACAAGGCAAACGCTTCTGTCATGGCCTGAACGTTCCTGAAGAAGGAGTCTCCTCCCTCTATCCTGTGCAACCTCCTCTAAGTGAATCTGCTTTAAGAGCAGGATTAGGCTGGATGATCTCGAGACGTCACTTCCAGCCCCGACCGCCCCGCGGCCCGGGCGCTGTGTCCCCGCTGCGGGGTTTGGTACCGGGGACCGGCCCCGCCGCCGCTCTGAGGGCGCAGCGCCCCCCCCGGCCCCGCCCGCCCGTGCAACCGCCATCGCGTCCCCCGGCAACGCC